>WSUE01000269.1:0-49198 GCA_019633535.1 Tulasnella sp. JGI-2019a
TTCCTTAGAATTTAGTATATATAGAGTGAGGGGAATGCTGTAGGATTCCCCATTACAAACACCTGTTTGTAATCTAGTGCCTTCAATCTCATTCTCTCTACTCATTCTTACAAGCATTCCAGAGCCATCAGTAAGTACCCCTGGTTGGTGCCCTTAGCACAGTAGTGCCTATCAGAGTCTAGCTTGGAGCTGACTCTTTACATGATGGTGACTTGGTTCAGACTACCCCTGCCAAGGATGTCCCCTGACAAAAGCTGCTCTTGTTATTGGAGATAAGGGCAAGTCAGTCATAGCTAATGAAGTGGCCAATATTGGAGCTGAAGGAATTGGGAAGGATGTTGCTTAGCTAGTGAGCAGAGTTGGATAAGAGGGATCACACTGATGGAACTTAGGCAAAGGTGGATTGGGTATAAATGAGTAGTTAGAGTTAGATGATAAATTTCATATCCTGAGTTCTTACATCCCCCCTTAACTGGACAATCATACATGTTGATGCCATCATTCAATTGGGGTGCTTGTCAATCATATACCACAACAGCATCTTTCACCAGTCCATTCCCAGTGGTCTGTGCCAACTTTGCTGTCCCACTTGACTGGAACATGACAACAGCAAAGGACAATCCTGCCTCTATCATACTGTCACAACTCAGCCTTTGAGCATGTCTTGAGTAACAGCAGAGGATGTTGTAAGTCACTCTTTGTCTGTTCTTATCAACTAAGTAGTTGTTGTGAGTTTGGTTGTGGACACCTCCAGAAAGTGGTGTGGTGGTGGTGAGCAAGGCAGAACCAAGGAGACTCAAGGACATGGAATGATCAAAACATGAAAGCATTCATGGATGGTGATGCAACTTCGAGCCTGAGTAAAGTCTTATCTTCTACGGAAGATATTGATCCTGTACATACTAACTCAAGACTGCGCGCTCCATGCGCTGTCGGAAGTAAATGTCGTCAGGTTTTCAACAAATCGCATGCATAAGTAGCGTATGCTACAGTGTCGAAGTCAAGTATACGCTGCTAATAGTACAAGGACGGCTGAAACTCAACCGCGATTGCGCTTCCGAGTGTTCGAGGAAGCGCCGCCGCCGCCGCTGGACCCTGCGCCGTGCTGCTGCTGTTGCCCGTATCCAAAAGGCCTTTATTAAGGAGTAAAACGATTTTCGGGTCAAAGCTCAGCATTTGACATTGGTCAGTTTCCCAACATCGACGAGACTTACTTCTTCCGCTTCCACGATTCGCTTAAAATAGAGCCAAAGAACCCTCCTCCAGCATTGGGTCCACCGTGAGGATCGTTGCTCATGGGTCCGGAGGAGTCGATGTCCATCATCTCATTCTCGTCATTCTGGTTATTATTGCCACCTCCACCTCCACCGCGCTTCCGATGCCTGGCGTTAATGGCAGCGACTTCTTGGAGCGTTTCGTTTCGTTGGAGGATGAAAGTCTCTTGGTCGAGCTTCTGTTGTGCAACGTGAGCGGCGATCTGAGTGAGCTTGGTGTCCAGGGCAGCGATAACTTCAGCGGTGGACTGGGACCTATCAGATCAAAGCCGGAAATGTTCAGCAGAGGAGAATCACATGCGATGTGTATCGCTCTTACCAATCTTTCAAAGCAGCCAGAATCTCCTCCAATTGCCCAGGTCTGAGATCTCTGCCCATCGTATACTCGACCTCGAGCTGTTGTTCCTTTTGGTCAAGCCTCCCACGAAGCACATCTTGATACATGGCATCTATGATCAGATCCTCCAACTCGCGCATGGTACCGATATCGAGGTAGGTCTTCAAGTGGGCGTATGGTAAAATCTATATTTCAAAATTTCGTTTGGGGTTCCGCGCCAATGTGAGCGAAAGATGAAGATGGTGAGAATGGGTGTGGACAGGAGAGATGATACTGACGCGGCTTTTGCTTGCGAGAGAGACGATCGAGAGGTTCTTGAGCTTGATGAGTTGATTGGCGTTGAGGGGAGGTAGGGCGTCCTTATGCGCTGGATAGATATCCCACAAATCAAATCAATCTCATACTCAGAATCAATCATAAAGGAAGGTTTAAATACCTTTATATTCATCATAGTTCCCATACGAGAACAACTTCAATAATTCCAAGAACGGCGCGTGTTGTGGGTTGTTCGCCAACTATCAATCACATACGTAAACCTCAGCTCTCATCTTCTCCGCCATACGGTGGCCCAAGCGAACCAATAAAGCCTTCTCTTTTGAAAACATACCTCTTGGATGTTGTTAACCTCGAGCAGCTCTGCGAAGACAAAGACACCTGGCGCGGAAGTCGCATCTTGGATCAACTTGGCCGCCGCAGCTCCTTTGGCGGACTTGGCCATCAGAAGAAAAGGCTCGAGCTTTCGAGCGCTTGAAGAAGCGAGGTCAGACATCTTTTAGATCTCGATCGTGAGGTTGTCGTTGCAGATGTTGGGCGTGCGGTGGGGAATTCCGGTGTAGACCGACCAGGGGCCAACCTTCGAGTTCTCCGTCCGCCCGCCACCCGGACATCAAAGTCCAAGATATCAAATATGATAATCAAGAGCTGTAACGGTACATCTACAGTCATCACAATTTTAACATAGATATTCCTACCTGTGTTCGAGAATTCCAAAATCTTCAAAGGAGGGCAATCCAAGAAAAGACAGACTGGAAATACAGTCTTTTTCGAGTCACGACTCATCTGCCCAACCACCTCTGTCCCTTGAATTCGTACCCGCCGAGTACTTCGCCTTCGCCTTACTCTTCCTACCACCCAGATCTTTATACATTTCGCGCATCTCGACCTTTCCAGGCTTAGTTTCTTCGGCTTCTGCTTTCCACTTCTCTTCCCTGATCTCTCTCGGCGTCTGATAGCCCGAGCCTCCCTTGGACGATGCCGTGTAGGTCGCATCGGCTAGAGAGAAATAGTTCGGGGAGCGATTCGTTTCGATGTCGGTCTTACGACGGTTTTCGAGGTAGACCACACGCCAGTTCTGCTTGGACTCGCGGCGAGACCACTTCCCCGGTGGAAGAGAGTCATCGTGGAAATTCTCTTTTCGATAGAGTTGGAACCACACTGTAGAGTGCAAAGGAGTGTGTGGTTAGCCGCTCATTCCTTCACGAATCGTTGTCATCGGTATGTGGGCACCTCCACTCACCATAGTTGAGCGTCTGACTTCGATTCCACTTTTTACTGACCCTTGAACATCGCGCAAGCTGATATGTCCCAAGGAGGCCAAAGATTCGCTGACCGATCTCAGTTGGAAGGGCCTTGAGAGGGTCCTTCTTCGTACTCGCAGGGGACTTTTGATCCTTTTCGCCAGAGGATAATCCGAGGTACTTGGGTCCTGGAACACGTCGATTAGCGGCACCAATACGTGTCGGAGAGTGACCGCGCGATCCAGGTCGCGACCCGGAACGAGATCCCGCTGTAGGCGTTCCAGCCACGGATTGCTAGAGAGCCGCCATCGCCGGTCAGGATTGGAAGTGGGTTCAATGGGTATAGACTTACTACACCGACCAACTCATCGTCTGAACTATTTTCGGGACTGGGAGTCCTCGGCTCCCGCAAATCATCTACGACGATGGATGGTGAGGATGGTGTGGGTTGGCCATTGCTGAGACGGATATCTTGAAGTTTAGCTGCGAGGCCTTCAGCTGGCAGAGCTGATTGGTTGCGAAGAACACCTTGAAGGAGGTTAGACATGGCCAACGATGGAAGTGCGGTTGAGATGATGGGATGGTTGGTGGTAAAGGGAGAGACGGGACTGGATGGTGGACGAAGGGGATATAGGGGCGATACCAGATCTGACCAAAGGTCCCACGATATGATTAGATCGATTGCTAACCTACGTCATACCAGTCACTACCTGAATGCTTCCGACGTTAGTAAACGATTCATGAATGTTCTGGCTGGATCAATGAGGTTGGGCGTGATGATGAGTAAGATTCGACTAGGATGGAACATCGGGGAACTGAGTGCACGGCGCGATCTCACAGACAGGCCTGGAATGCTTCGTCAAACCGTCTACGAGCCTTTTAGGGAATTAGCGAGAGATCAAGGTTTTATCAAGTGCATTGGGAATATGCTACGGGATGACTTTCGCCCTGCCCAATCAATGTGTACCAACGCTCTCTGTCACTAGCCGCAACGCATACGCCCTTTCATTATTCTCGAGAAAGGGGTTATCGCCATCGATTGGAGAGTCAAGATTTTCCGCATGGCGCTCTTGGCTATCCACTCAGCGCGTTCTGGGTTACACAGTTGACGGCTGACCTCTACTAGGGGTCCATTTGATACCGTGCGGAGTACTGTTTGCTGCGTCAAGCGGCCTCGCCCCTTCAACATTTATCCCGTTCGGGATACATGAGACCGGAAGATAGCCCCCATATATAACGCCCTGCGGATTGGGATAAACAGATTAAAGCCTTCAATATTAATGCGTTGTTGAGCCATGTACCCAAACACAGACACTTCACAAATAGCTGTCATCAACGCGTCTGGTCCCGTGAACACCACTCCTCTAATACAACCAGTTGCAGCTCGCCCACAATGCCCGCCGAGCGAGCTGGGGTACGTCCTTTGAGTCAGGCCTGGGGATTTGAGATTCTGGCTAATATATATGGATTCAGTATACGGTCACCATGTTCGTCATTGACGTCTCCCCGTCATTGGGCGAGATGCGAACCATCGAATTGCCTCCAGGTCCGGAAGGCGAACCGAGATCCAAGAAAATCACGAATTTGGAATGGGCGTTGCAGTTCGTGTTGCTCAAGGTCCAAGAGATGGTGAGCCACCAATTTACAGTTCTTCCGGGTGTATCAATCTCAACTGACCAGCGGCATTCACTAGATCTTCAATGGCCGAAAGACCGATCAATGCGGCGTCATTCTCTTCGGCACAGCGAGTGCGTCGGCTGTTCAAACGTTGTGCTAATATGCGCTAATGATTTGGTATGGCTCACGCGAACCGGAACTGTGGTGTCGCAGAAACCGAGAACTGCGTTCACTCCGAGCATGGCGGATATGAAAACGTCACAGAATATATACCCATCGCTCAACCGACAAGCAAGACGCTCGAGATGATATCAGCCATCAAGCCGAGTACGGTAGAAGGAGACCGTATGTGCACTTGGGATTTGGGATATTCTGCGGGCGTGTCTGACGCTGTCCGGCTCACATTAGCACTCGACGGTCTCATTGTCGCAATTCAAACTCAAGCCAAATATCTTGGGAAGAAAGCCTCTTGGACACGAAGGATCACGTTAATCACAGACGGCGCGAGCGCATTCTCGACTTCAGATTGGGAGGATACCGCAGAGAAATTGAACGAACTGGGAGTTTATACCACCATTATGTGAGCCTTTCTTTATTGCCGACGGTTGGCAAAGGCTTATTAAGGGTCCCCAGTGGCATCGACTTTGACGACGAAGAGTTCACCGAGAAGAATAAAAGCGATCAAAAGGTGATACGCATTCGAACATCTATCGCTCGACTTTTACTGAAACCTTCCCTACCTCAGAGGAAAAATGAAGCCTTCTTCCACGACCTAGAATCTCGAGTCGTCGAAGGCCTACTGGGATCCTGCTATCAAGCCCTCGAAGACTGCGCCTTGCCCGACGTCAAGTCCGTCAAACCCACCGCCAAGGGCATCACATTCCTCATTGGGGACAGTGAGGTGCAACCAGAGGAAGCTATCGAGATCTCCGCTCGAGTACACAAGGTCACGTCCAAGGCGAGCTCCATCACACTAAAGAAATTCATTAGGCGGGATGGTAAGGATACGAATGCAAAAGATGACGATGGTGATGCGACAATGAGCACGGATGCAGGGGATGCTGGGAAAGAGAGCGGCGACGGTGATGGTGCCGAGATTATGTATTCCGTGGTGGAGAGGGAGACGAAGTATGTCGTAAAACCTCCACCACCAGAGAAGGACAAAAAGGATCAGACAGATTCTCAGGCACAGACCCAAGAGGATCTAGCGGAGGAAGAGGAGGAGAAACCTGGAATCCAAGTCGATGCAGATGACCTGGTCAAGGGATATAAATACGGTGCGACGTGGGTTCTCGTGGACGACGGTTTCGAGAAACTGCCTATCAAGATGGGTATTGAGGTGCGTTGCATCCAACCTTTAGTTTCGCTGCAATCGACCTCAACATACTGAATACCCGCAGGTTATCGGCTTTATGCACACATCGAAAGTGCGTGTTCTTCATATTTCATTTACACTCAGCTTTCATTGACTCGTGTTTGGAACAGTTGAATCGATCCTACCTCATGGGTGAAGTCTATTGCCTGAGTGCCGATCCCAATTCGTCGCGCTCTCAGGTCGCGCTCTCGTCCTTCATCCGCGCCATGGTGATTAAGGACGTGCTGGCCATCGTCCGCTGGGTACACTCTAACGACGCCGAGCCTAGGATGGCCATATGCAGTCCAGTCGTAGAAGGCGCCGCTGATTATATGTTTATGGTCCGGGTAAGTGATGCTTTTTACGCCGAGAACGGCTTGCACTTGGTGATTAAGAGGATCATACCACGCATGCGCTAGGTACCGTTCGCGGAGGACATCCGCAACTATACGTTCCCGTCGTTGGACAATTTGAAGAACCGGAAAGGGGAACTTGTATCAAAGCACCCGCACCTTACGACTGACGACATGGTGGACGCGATGGAGAAATGGGTGGATGATATGGATCTCATGAAGGCGGAAGATGAAGCTGATGGGTAAGACCACGATCTTCGCCACCACACGGAGGGCATTGCTAATGCACGTCTGATTCCTTTCCCAGGACTCGAGGCCCATGGTTCGATATATCCTGTTCATATAATCCAGCCATACACCGGATCAAACAAGCACTATTCCACGCGGCCATCGTCACCGACCTCGAGAAGGACCCACTGCCTCCCCCGCATCCCGAGCTGACAAGGTACTTCCAATCTCCTGAACCTGTTCGAGAAAAGGCAAAGAAGTCACTGGAGACGCTGAGGAAAGTCCTCGATGTGAAGCTCGGTCAGTGGCTTCAGACTCCAGAAGTAATAATCGAATGTAGTACTAAGACCTCTCTTCAACTTTAATACAGTGCCTCCGAAGGTCAAGGGAAAGAAGAAGGTCAACATCGTGGACGCAACCGAACACATAGGCGAAGAGTTTTCAGTTGCTGATCTACTTGGGGAGGATCCCAGCGAGGCCGAGCCAATCGAACCGAGCGCTTCCCTCGCCTCGTTATCGCTTAAAGGGGACGCATCTCACGCAAGCGCAGGTGAGAAGGTTGTGCGTAATTCGAAGCAGAAAGATAATAGGGGCAGCGACACGGAGGATGAAGACGACGACGCTGGCCCACCTACGCGCAGCACGAAGCCAAGGCCGATGCCGCAGCCCAAACCGCAGCTCCCAACGCCGTCAAAATCACCTGCGGATGCAGTCAAGAAATCCCCTCCAAAGTCACGGACACGTGTTGAAACCGACATTCGACCAGGGAGGATCATCGGAAATGCTTTCCCATTGGACGACTTTAGGAACAACCTTGAGCGGGGTGATGTGGTGTCCAAGGCTTTACAGGACATGGGCGTCGTCATCACAGAGATTGTAGAGGAGTCGTTTTCTACGCAACGGTACGACGAGGCGATATCGTGTATGAAGGAAATGCGAGACACCGCGCTTAAGGTATGAAAGGTCGACATCACGGTCAACAAACACGAGTCTAACATATACTCCTTGTTGTATGTAGGAAGATGATGTTGGACTTTGGAACATGTGCGGGACACTCGCGGCTGAAATTTGCTCAAAGTGGGACTAACACACACTGTGTCCACAGATTTATACAAGGTTTCAAGAAGAAGTGCACGAGTAAGGGCTTCAAACACAAAGACTTCTGGGATCGGGTGAAGGCAATCGGGATGTCGATCTCGCTCATAACCGACAAAGAGGCTGACCGGCACGAGGGGTACTCGGAATTTACAGAGATGCAATCAGTGCAGGTGAAGCATATGTCTCAAATGTTCCTGTGCAACCCCATACTAACTCGCATGTATCACGCAGTTTATCAATAGCTAGGGGATTCGATATCAGAAAAGTGACTGAACGAACAAACCGAATTCTACGTACAGAATTCTGTGCCCAAACTGTATGCGTTTGCGCTCGCCATGCCCCCCTGGCCTTTGTTTCGAAACTCCTTATTCCATCGAGTTATCCGTCATCTCACTAATTAAATCCTGAAGCTCTCCATCCATGCATGGCCATATACTGCGCGCCCTGGCATTTGGAAGCGTCCCGTTGGCTCGCCAAGCATGCATGAGTTCTGCAGTCTGACCTATGCCATCACAGCCGCAAATTGAGATTGGGGTGAATGGACATCCCATGGTTGCATCTAGTACACCACTCTCATTGCACCATGCACACGAGGGCCTATTCGCATCCAAGCTAGGACCGGGGTGAGAAGGATTAATAAATGCAAACTGTGGCAACAAACGATAGCGTTAGGCCAACAGGACGCTTTGGGTTGTATGTAACACGAAATTCACTGCTCTCGCAATGTGATCCTCGGGGCGGTGGACGCGGAGGAAGGTGGCCCATCACCGGCCAAGATTTACGTACCGGCAAGGAGGGTCGGCAATGATCCTTCTGGTGCTGCTTGAGTCCTGTTTGGTTTTGCTCGTCCTCGCCGTGCTCAGATCATATCCGTGCAGAGGACGCGTGCTGGTTAAACCGCATTGCGGTAGAATAGATAGTGGTAACATACACAATAATAAGGCTTATAAAAAGAAATAAATCAATGAAATTGTTGAGATTGAGTCCTTGTCCTGAAATGACGCCTTTAATATGCTATACTTCACTTTCGACCCTTCCCACCGCCTAATCTTAAAGGCGACTTATCAGGTCGCTCCTGATACATTAGCCGGAAGTGGTGTACTGGTCTGCGACGCTCGAAGCTTCCAGAGAGGTTGGCCCCAGCTTCCCCCTGCAAAATCGGGACTCGCACACGAAGGCCGGAACGGAGAGGCTAGGGATGGTTGGATGTGCTTGATGCTCTGATGCCCATTTAACGTATGGACGTTAACGCTAAAGGGCTGTCTCACCGCAGGCGGAGTTTGCGGCTGTGGTGATGGCTCCTTGTTCTTGCTGTATGGAACCTCCTCAGTAGCCCTGAGCTGGTTTGCATGAGAGAACAAGGGTAGCGTGAGCGATCTCGCGCTTAGGTACATATATATATATGACAAGCTTTAAGACGTACCGTGCACGTATCTGCAGTCGGGGAGCATGGCACATGAGGTCTTGCTGATGAAGCACGACGAGCAGCGGATGGTGTTCGCGCATTCTCAAGCACCTTCGCCAATTCTCTGCGGGCCCATGTCGCCTGTTCGGAAAGCGATGAGAGGACGAACTCTGTCTAAGCTACGTAGTAGAATACACGTACAATAGATATATCCGACTCAACACCTTCCACACTGAACTCCTCCACTTCATTCTCCTGCAATTTATGGCGGACAGTCAGACAATAGCCTCTTGGGTGCGATCAGCAACTTACAGATGACTCAGGGGCGTCTTCAACACTCTCAGCTCTCTCTTCATCCGATACGTACTCCACAGAATGGGTGTGAACGTGAGCCTCGTTCAAAACCACCTGTTGCTCATCAGCTGGATCTCCTACGGAATCTACCGCCATTGAGGCTCGCTCATTTACGTCTGCGACTGGGGTCCGGGATGAGCGAGCATACATCGGTGGCCGGACTGGGCTTCGCTCCAGCTGTCGTCTGAGAGCGTCGTACGTTGCGGCGGCACTAGCACGGTCACTCGGGCTAACCGAGCTCCTCTAAAGAGACCAAGGGTATTAATTAAATACATGCTTCCAGTAATCAATGTTAATGCTAAAAGACCCACCGTGAACGCGCCCGTGTCGGCGGTTGTGGCTTCCGGACGACTATCATCATCCTCGTTACGGTTACTCTGTATTATTGGTCGGGCGGTTAGTCAATGGTGCTGTAAGAGACGCGTGTGGCTTACACATCGGTGATAGCTCTGCTGCGTAAATGGACGACACCTCGGGGGAGATGCGTGGGTTTCTATGTCAAGATCCGAGACAGATGGATTCTTAGTGGCTGTGACATCCACACTCCGATCTGATGAGGAGGATGATTCATCAATTGTTTCTGCGGATTTCTAGGAAAGCCGTCACCCGATCAGCTTTCTACCAAATGTGAAACATGGTCTAGGACATACAGGGACAAGGTGTGCGTGGGGCGGGGTCGTGTTAGTTGTTGTTGTGAGTGGGTGAAGTGGACAGTGGCGGGAGGTGGTCGGTGGCGTGCAGTAGGGTGAGAGCGCTGCCAAAAGGTCAGAATACGATTTTGAAGCCTAGGGAAGGAAGAATGAGAGTCAGATACAAGAGGTAGAACGGTGCATAGTTAGACGTACAGGGGCTCTGACTTTCGGCCCGCTAGTCGAAATGGGCTCCTGAGAAGAGCGAGGTCCGGCGGTGCGCGTATGGGAGCGACGATAAAACTCCGGCACTGTTAGGCGTGATGGTGGCGTCGCGGCCCGTTGTTGTCTCTCGGTCTGTTCCTGTAGTCTGATCTCCGCAGCGAGCTGGGTCCTCTCCTTGCGTGAGACAATCCTGATGGTTCTCAGTTCTTCCGTCCTCTGCGAGAGCCTGTTGGTGGTATCGAAGAGTTTGGCCCGCATGTTATCGACTTCGACCTGGAGGTCTTTGCGAGCCGTGTCCAGATCGTTGACGTCGGAGGATAGAGACCTGATCCTGTGTCCCTGGTCCTCACACTAAACAATGCAGCCAAGTTGATGAGTTTGAGTACGGAAGATCCAGTAAACAGGCGAATCGACACACCTTCACTTGTAACTGTGAAATCTTAGCGTCGCGGTTGACGAGAAGTTTGACGTTCCCGGCATTGGTGGACTTGGAGCCATTCAGAAGACTCCTCAGCAGCTGGAGATCGGCATCTTTTCTCCTGTCAGACTTTGTCGTGCGCTCCTCCTCTTGTTCCAGCTCAGCGTGGGAGTTGGCCAGCTGATCGTGTGCTTTTTGAAGCTGTCGAGGACATCAATATTCGAATGCAGTGTTCACCATCCGCGAAAGGATTGAGACATACCTCGAGCTCCTTCACTTGCAATTTCTTCTCGCCGTCCTCCCTAGTGTTCCCCAGGCAGGTGGTGAGCCGAGCAACCTCTGAGCGTTTGGCCACCAAAGCTGCAGTGAGCCGAGAAATCTGAGCGTCGCGGTCATAAATCACTTCGGCTTGTGCTTCGGCTCGTTCACGGCTCGCGGCGAGCTGTGGAGGGGAGGTTGGGGATCGTCGGCCGTGAGTAAACGCGTCCTGAACCCTGAGAAAGCGAAACCAAAATAACCTGCTGATCGCGTTCAAGCAGAGTACTTCTAAGCCGAGAGTTTTCTTCCAATGCATCCAATAGCTATACGTAGAGTGACGGGAGATTAAGAAACCCCTACCAGCGCGGCGCGTAATAGATCAAGAATCACGAACCCTCGCGTCAGTACCAGGTCCTCGGCACGGCTCGTCGTTGGAAGGATCAGTTGTTTCCGTGACGTGATTCTGGGTAGGAGATTGGGGCAGAAGACACGCTTAGTCTATATCGACATGCGATTTTCAATGACAGAGAAGCGGCGACAGCACCCACAGATATAAAACCATTTGTGGGAGTTGGGGTGGGAGGGGTGAAGTTCGTACAGTGACGCCGCTTATTGTTGGAAGGGCCAGTTCTTTCTGGAACATGATTCTGGGGGTGATAGGGGCGGAAAACGCGTTTAGCCTAAACCATGACGCGACCATTCGAGCAGGGAAGGGGGGCGACAGTACTCACAGAAGTAAGGTTGGTTGTATTGACCGAGATGGGATGGGTGGAGGAAGCTTTGCGCGCCAATGCATGCTTGCAGAAGCGCGGAGCTGTGAGGACGGTGAAGGTTGTGACGAGAAGGATGATGATAAGGATAATATAAGGAAAACAGGGAGAAGGGGTTGCGATTGCGGTTGACGCGGTGGGGGTAGATATAGGAGCCTCTAAGTTAATGTGATGGCATATTTGAACCGGAGTAGGGATGGAAGACGGAGAGGCATAAGTGGAGAGCCTCTTGATGGCCCAGTCGGCGAGCTGCGTTGTCATGTAGGCAGCTCTCGCTCTTGCCATCTTCCGGATTAACTCCATAGCGACGTATGTAGCTGCAGAAGGAGCAAGAGCTAGTGGATAATGGGTGGTTGTTGACAGCAGTCCTTTTTGTAATGGAGCGCCGCATAACAAATCAGCGCGGGACGTTATATAAGCCCCAAACACACATAGTATCGGTAAGCTACCTAGCTCACTAATGCCACCCTAGATTTTAAGAATCACAGTTGCTGAAGACGAAGCCACTAAGATTCAGGGTTTACACCCTGAATCGCGACGCGTCGATCGATCGGGCGACCTTCAGGGTCATTTCCACACTATCGTACACGTCTCCGCACTTGGATTGGTTGCGTGAATTGGCAGCCCGTCTGTCATTGGCATCGGGGGGATATGGCGTAAGAGGTGGTCGCGTTTTCACAATGGGCCCCATCGGCGTAAATATCTAGATCAAGGGGGCCCATATAGTGCCCAGTCAATTTAAATCGCTTTTTAGGTACATGCGGCCAGTTTATCTATTGCGGTATACAATACTCTGACGTGAGAAGAAAAGAAAGGCCTATACGTCATAACTCGAAGTAGGAGCCCCAAATCAGCGGTTGTGACTAAAGCGAGAATGTTCCTCCCATGTTCATACTACCCATGACATTGAATAGACGTCCATCTCCACCTAATAGAAGAGAGTTATATGTTAGGTTAGCCTTTCACCAAAGCTTCTCCGCAACCAGCCTCACTGTAAGCCATCGCCTGCCCATGCTTTAGAATCAATTCCCGGTCACCAGAATGGAACATAGTGGCATTAGATAATTCCGATTCAGGGCTGACTTGTGATTTTACTCGCCATGAGAATGCTCTGGTCGACTGACTCGGCAAGGCCGTTGCGTTGGTGTGTGAAGAGAGCGCCACATATGCCATTATCTCCCATCCCTCTGACACATTCCCCAGCGGCAAATTCTCCCTTGACGCCGTTCCCAGAGTATGTTGTACAATCGCCGTGTCTGCAGTTGCCCACGAGAGGTCAGTGGACGGATAAGATATTGCGACTCGTCGCTCACCCATAGCTCCCGAACGGTTCCCTTGTGTGATATGTATGTCATTCATTAGTACCTCAATAACAACTTGATTTGCCAATCCGGGTTAGGGCTTACTTGGCACCGTATGTGACAGGACTCAAGAATGCATCAGTATGATCCACCGCCCTCTTCCTTTGAAGACCAGGGAATTCGCTGCCCTTCGAGCGAGCGAGCTCCTTTGCCCATCGCACGAGCTCACGGCGACGTAGTTGTGCCTGAGCTACGTTTTCCCCGCCGGGTTGATCAGCGCAACCGAGTTGTGGTCGGATGGATGAGTCTGATCGGCGTTGGCGTTATCCACGGACACGAGGTCTGGCCTTGGATTACTGACAGTCGCCGGCGCAGCTTTACCTTCCCCCTTACGTGTAAACGCGGATATGATGGCACCCGTCGAGTTCGACTTTACTGGAGGAGGACACCCACAAACAGAGTACGGGACCGAAAACTTAGTCTGCAAGATTGTCGAGAGTCATGGTTAGTTATCCAAGTTGGAGAACAAATTGTGCGCCTTACCTCCCAAGCCTTCGCTGTATGATCGTAAGCGGTCGAGATAGCCTCTTGCGTGACTTTGTCGTCGTGATCGGGAATCTGTGAGGCCATTAGCAACCTAGCTCGAGAGATCAAGATTAGAACTTACCATCTGCATGAGGTCAAATAACTTGCGACTTGGCAGAAATTTCAGTTGGAAAGGAACCTCAAAGCTCCTGAAAACAAGACTTACTAAGAGGTACAAAGAAGCTGATGCGTGTGCCATGCCAGGTCAACGTCTTGGACCAAAGCGTACTTGTGAGCGAAGAATTCGATACCACTATATGTAACTTACCAATGTAGGAACAACGAACCTTCCCGGTGTGGTGACCATCAATCCAAAAATGCATGGTACCGGACCACGCAAGGTGTCAAAGTATCAGGGTCCTCCTCAAAGCGACCATCCTCTGTCCAACCGAGGTGAACCATCTTCTCTACGAACGACATCTGCCGAAGCACCTAGGTCCAGTAGTTCAGAGTCAGGTCTTCACCGAAATCCATACATGCCTAAAACCTTACTGCGCTGGCCAGATCAATTGAGAACGATTCAGGATGGCGGTATGGTGCGAGTATGACGTTTAATCTAGAGGGACGGTCCGAGTTGATGTGATATGCTTGTGATGCAAATAAGGCTGAGAAAAGCGTACGCTTTGGGAGTTGGGACATCAGGTCGGTTGCGCTGGGATAGATAGCCTGCGCGGCAGACCGCCTCCACGTCCTTCATTTTCCATCCCAACTGGTTTCCAAGAACCTCCGGTCTTTGCGAGCTTAAACGAGACTCTGGACCAATCCTGAGGACCAGACCAGTGAGGTCTTCGCCAAGCCGGGGATGGGTATTCCTCTCTTATAATCTACTAACGCGTTTCTTGCGCAAGCAGGAAGAGTCAGAATTGTTTTCCTAATTCGGTTTCATTGTAGGAAATCATTCGAACACATACGCGAGGAACTGTGTATCTGGGCTCAACACGCATTTCTCCATATCTTGATAGAATTTTCGCACACCAAGAGCCTACCAATAAATTGAGGTTCAATCTGTTATTTGGAAGTAGCGGTGATCAGGAAGCTAACTTCATGGCCGAACTCCATATTACACCCCCCGTCGACATCACAACGAGCAGAGAATCCTCTTTGAGCATAGCCGTTACCAATATGAGATAACCAAGGGATAGAGATACTCTTCGAACAGTTTAGGCAGTAAATTGTCACCGTGTCCTCGAAAACTGCCCGAGTGGGCGGGTCAAACGGTTCACCCGTAAATGATTGGAAGGCGAAAGATCTGCTCAGAGTCTGAGGGTGCGGTAGGAGTATCTCTACATAGATGGTCGAGCACATTTGCATCAAAGGGAAAGACCTGACGGGCCACACAAGGAGTGGCTCCAGTATCATGTGATGAACGCGTGAAAGGTGACCCACCCAATCTTCCTCAGACCCGGGTGCATGCTACGCGAAGCCCTATCAGATCGCGGAAGCAGATCGAAGGTAGGTTGAGAGCATGTACCGTATACAATCCTTCTGGTATATGCGAGGTGACAACATGTAAGTGTGCCAGACCATCATCTGCAGTCAAACGTCGCGTCTTCGGCACCGCTGCATTGCTATTGCTATCATCAGCGACATAAATCATCCGTGTGACCCCAGGATTGAAAGCGATGGACAGCGTGTTGAAGGAAGACAGCCCATATCTCGCCTGGCTCCAAGTTGAAGTCTGTTTGACCCTTTTGGGTGCGGACTTCTTCACGTAGACGGTGAAAGGCTCCCAAGAGAACGGGTTGTGATTGAAGGCTCGAAGGTTGGAGAAGGGGTTGGATGTACTTTTGGCCTACCCGGAAGGTTGGAGGAGTTTGGAATTTAGTACGTTCGACGGCACATAACTCGGGGCGCCCTCGGCATCATTGTAATCAGGTAGCTGATCTTCGACGGTAGAGGCACCACTTGGATTTGTAGGGGAGTAGATAGGAAGTGAGGTCGCCATGAGATCTAGCAACTGCCTTGAGATAGTTTGAGGTATTTTATGCCGTCCCATGCCGATGGCCGAGCCCGATTACCACGAAGATTGACCGGGCACCGCAGCCTTCAATCTTGAAACTAAACTGTCAGATATATGAATGTGGATTCCGGAGGCAATGCAAGTAGGTTCCGCACTCCAAGCAAAACACGCGCAGTGTTTCGGATCCCAGCCAAGACATTAGAAACCGTGCCGGAATCCGTACTGGAAAGGTCTGAACTATGATTATCACATTTAAACGGGTCCCATGGATAGCGACGCGTAGACGGGCAGATGCATGTCGAGATATGCGTTCGGAAAGGTACAGTATGACTGGGGGGTAAAAGAGAACGCGATATATTTACTCACCAGGCCGTGGGACTGCCGGTTAACGCGATTGCAATAATCAGCATGTATTCAAATCAGCATATAAACTTGAGACATACACTATAGTTTAGCTCTGCTTGAAATCTTTGCCTTCCGCCTAAGCATAGATGAGCTGAACCTCCCAGAGAAATACTGTTACCGCCTATGATCAACATCAGTTCATGACTACCTCTGGCACACTTCCAGACGCTACCTTCGACTGCGTTGAAAGGACGAAGTTGGGTTGATCTGGTAGTGATGTTGTAGCTCGTTCTGTACAGCGAACCCGCATTAACATTGCATATGGTTAAAAACCGGTCCGGAGCCTGCAAGTAACGAGGCAGATGGGGCATTGAATAGACTTTGCCTTCTTGTGGGCTTGATTTAAGGTTCTAACATGGGCGTAGATGACCTTTCCTAACCAAGCATCAAATATTTAAGCGCTCTTAGGAGTCTTAGGTGTGATCACGGCAAAGCAAGCTCACACATCTACTGCTCCAGTAGTTCGCATCCTATTATCACCATAAACCTGATAATAACATCAAATAGTCGTCACGTAGCTTCGTTAACTGTTCAAAATAGGGGTATGGAATAAAAACACGGGCCACTGGCATCGCGGTGACCGAAAAGGAATGTCAGAAGTAGCCATTGACTATCGATGAGACCCGGCATCGACTCCGGAGGTTGCGATCACCAGTGGCCTTATGAAGGGGCTGCGGTACCAGAGGTGGATGCTCCAGGCGTGGGTGTCGTTGTTCCAGGCGCGGGTATCGTTGTTCCAGGCGCAGGTGTCGTTCCGGAGCCTACAGGAACGTCCCCTTGTACCGTCTCCCAAGTGCCAGGGATAAGCGCGATAGGAAGAAGCCAAGTAGCGGAGAGGACCACGCCATTCCCCTTATCGAAAGACTTGACCTAGCGAGAAATAAGGGCTGGTTAGTGCGATTCATACAACTGTTGGGTGTAAGAATCTACCTCTGCCCACGACCAGGAAATAAAACCACCTGTTACATATCCAAACAAAAGTTAGGCAATGATCAGAAGGGGCCTTGATTTTAAAAATTTGAAATAGCGCTTGCCGATGTAGCCTAAATATGGGACAACTGCTTTTAGGAGTGTAATGGCCGGTTGGAGCGGTAGCGGCAACATCGCCATTGGGATATTGTTGATGAGCCACCCTATCGCCGCTGTCACCATTGCAGCTCTCTTTGTTGCTTCAATTGTCTTGTCGGATAAGATTACCATAACCGGAGGCGGCAACTAAAGCGGACAAAAAGCGCGGTTAACCATCAAGATCCCACTCGGCTAAGCTGCTTCCACCTTTGAACAAAAGGTCTAAACTCACCCAGAGACGAAATCCCCACCATGCAACTTGAAATGATAGTTCAGTTTTGCTGGGGATCCAGACTTTGACTTGCGTAGTGGCTGGTAGAGCGGGTGCGCTATCTAGATCTGGAGAAGGCGGGCTGGGGATGGTTTTCTTCTTCTTCCAAAATGGCGGGAAAATAGAGAGAAAAACGCCTTTGGCCACGGACTTTGGTATTCCAGGTATTTGTTCAATAGCTTCAACCTCGACGATCTGGGACTGCGCAATGTGGACCTAATGAATCATATGCTGTTTAATTAGCAGTCCTGGGCGTCCTTGTTATTTTTCGATTACTATGCAATCTTACCACTGATTTATCGTTTGGTATCAGTGGTCCAGTGATCATGAGACTCGACCCGGCAGCGTCCGCTGCCGTCGACTCTACTTCATCTGTGACATCTGCCACCGGCGGTTTGTAGGGCACGAGTTGATCCAGAACTTGCCAGACGCTCTTCTTAGTCTTCCCAGCCTTGGTGACTTGGACTTTAGCGTCACCGTTCATGACGGAAGGATCAGACAGGTAGCCAAGGAGCTTGGCGTCAGTGAGGGGTGGGGCTGGTGCAGGCGTCGGTTTCGATGTTGATGGCGCGTCTGGGGTCGTACCATCGGGGACGGTGTGCAAGAATGGAGGGACGTTAGAAAGCATGACTTGGATACGTCGCGAAAGTGTATTAGCGCCAGGGGTAGCGCTAAGAGCGGCTTTCAACTTTGGATCCATGGGCGGGGTGTCAGTTCCTCCTCCCCCCTCTTCAGTCTCTACTATGTCGGTCATAAGGGGCTCGTCGGCCTCGAGGTTCGTTGGAGTCTCCTTGGTGTTCTTCCTAGACTTGCCATCCTTGGACGTCAACCGCTTGAGTTTTTGCATTACTGTAGGAGGCTTATTCATCGCTTCGGTGATGACTTGATCCCACTTGGCCTCGATTTGTGCCCCTGTCAAGCCAGAAGCGGTCGCTGGTGCGACGGGCTCCGCTACCGTGATATCAGCAGGTTCGGTTGCCACTATCAAATCAAGTACTGTGGTTAACCTTGGAGCTAATGTTAATACTGCTCTTAATTCTGATGCTTGCCATTTTCCCCGCTTAAAACGGATGATGGCTCCCCTTTCGTGGCTGCAACAGCCTCAGGGGGAGGGGTAGGTTTGGTGGATGTGGCTCGCCGGATCAAGCCAAGTATGCCCTTCTGCTTCGAGTCCTCTGCAGCATTCTGGGGCTCTACCGTCGCGGGGTCGGACATCGTCTCTCTTGGTTCAACGCGAGGGTGGAGAAGAAGAGAAAAGATAGGGGCGGAAACCCTGCATAGGGGATAAATAGGTCCAAGCTCAAATTGTTTGAGGTTCTTCCTACCACGATCCTCCTCGCTTCAGATACTGTGAACCTATATTCTAAGATGGTCATGGAGGTCGAAGTGGGACGTTTACGTCTCTGATGGGGAGGATCAAGAGCGAAGACGTGTCCAACGTTAATCCCTGTATTGCTAAATTTTGATGTGATATGGTTTCATAACGGCCGTGATATTTAATGTTTATACTCCCTTGGATTTATATCTATGAATGCATAATTCGTGCTAGTTTGGGCCAACCTCTGTGGGTCAAAGAAAGCTTGGAAGATGGTACCTGAATGTCTGTTGACCTTGGCGGTTGACTCTATCCAGCCATCAACTTCCCCTGCACTACCCGCTCATGTGCGGTATCGTAGTCAGCCTGACCGTATCCCCCACAACCGCCTGTCCTAATTACAAGCGAATTCTTTCTCAGCTTCGCGATGCGAACACCTCTCGTGGCATGTGTAACCTCATTTTCAAGTGATTATGAGCATTCTATCTAACCAAAGCCTCCACAGGTCCAGACGCACAATGCACTCTCGAGCTGAGCACTGGACAGGGACCTTCGATAATTAATATCAGCGCCTTTGCATCAGTGCTACATCTCCGAGGAGAAAAGGTAGTTAGCCAGCCCCATCACGACGAAGTGACGAACGTTGCCTTCTGTTGGAATGGCGAGGTGCCGAACAACCCCGGGACTTCCTTCTGACGTCCGGCTGACATTCAAATCTCTTCTGCAGGTCTTCGAAGGATTAGATGTGCGTTGCTTTGATTGCCCTGCGCAAGCTCCTACTAACCGACTCTCGAAGTTAATACCAGATTTTACCCCAAGAGAACGATGGCCAAAATCTATTCGATGCCCTCGTCAATGGACGAGATATCAAAGAAATTTTAGCTGGCATTGAAGGCCCGTGGGTGCAGTCTAGACCTGGCTGTACGTCACAGGCTAACCCATCGATGTGATCCTAGCTACGCATTCGTTTTCTATGAGGTAGGTTACATGTTACATTCATCTCAGCTGTCTCGAATTCTCATTGAACCATCCCGGACTCTCTGCTCTCCCGCAGAGGTCCTCGGGGAAACTGTACTTCGCTCGTGATCCTCTCGGCAGGCGATCTTTGCTTATCCATCATCCAAATGGGGATGAGCCGTACTTGATCCTTGTATCAGCCAACTCCAACTCGGCTCCGAAGCTTGCATTCGAGGAAGTTGCGACAGATGGAATCTACTGTTTAGATACGACACACACCACGATTTCAGATGATGGGCTGTTGTATACGCCTATCACACTCATACCCCGTGATCTGAATGTGGCACATCTCCGAAGTGAATGGGTCAGTAATCAGGACCCGTCGTATACCAGTTGGCGACTGATAGCATAACAACTACGCACACGACAGCTGTCCGTGACTACTTTGAACCCAAAGTTACCGCCAACAAATCTCGAAATATCGGACTGGGAGTCCCCTTCAGTGCAACTCCAATCTTCCATTGATGTATTTATAGCTGCATTGGATGAGTCCGTGAGGCTTCGTGTGCAGCACATACCGCTCATGTGCGTAACGTTTACATCTCCGAGCTGCAGGGACGCTGAAACCTACGTCCAGGAACGTCTCAGCAGCCGGCCAACCTCGCGTTGGTATTTTGTTTAGTGGCGGCATTGATTGCTCTGTCCTCGCATATCTCACCCATCGGTTAGCTTGCTCTATCATTCTTTCTCCATGTCCATATAACTCAACTGTTTTTTGTTTTTGTTTTGGTTTTGGTCTGATAGGCATCTTCCGATTACAGAGCCAATTGACCTTCTCAATGTCGCATTCGAGAACCCACGCGTCCTGAACGCTAGCACGTCGTCTTCTACATCGAAAGCTTCGAAGAAATCTCGCCGGGCGAAAGCAGGCGCCCTTAACAATGAAGAGGATACATTCTCAAATACGAAGGGGATGTATGATGTTCCGGACCGCCTGACTGGGCTGGAGCAACTGCAGGAGCTCAGACGAGTATGTCAAAACCGGACATGGAACTTTGTGAGTAACCAGCCTTTTCTTTCTTTCTTTTACAAGGCTCATCATAATCAATTTCTGACGTCTCCTATCACAGGTGGAAGTCAATGTCCCGTACGAGGTTTGCAATATTTCGCACTCACATCAAAGCGGGAGTCACACTGACCTTGTTTCTTAATCGGTCGGCATCAAGCAATGTCAAATGGAGCGCACGAGGGTCGAGGGACTGATGTATCCCAGTCGGACTGTCATGGACCTTGTGAGTATCTTTGTCGCAAAAGAAAATTGTGCTACAGAAGGATCTGACCGCACCTTCGCAGAGTCTCGCACTTGCACTTTACTTTGCCTCTCGCGGCATCGGCATAATACGGCCCAGTCCTACATCTCAGCCAACGCCATACGCCAGTCCTGCGAGGGTGCTTCTCAGCGGTCTCGGTTCCGACGAGCTTCTTGGAGGCTATGCTCGACACAGGCATGCATATACTCGGGATGGCTGGCATGGCCTTGTTAGTGAGGTACAGGGCACACTTACTTGCTGATTTTCGTATAGAACATGACATAATAATTTTCGCTGATCCGTAGCTTCAGCTGGACTTAACTCGTCTGCCAACACGAAACCTCGGGCGAGACGACCGTGTCATTTCCGAGAATGGGAAGGAGACTCGGTATCCGTACCTCTCGCTCACGCTGGTAGACTTGGTCGCGAAACTACCTGTGCATGTGAAGGCGGACCCTCGATTGCCCGAAGGCACGGGGGACAAAATCCTTCTCAGAATGGCGGCGGCGAAGCTCGGTCTTGTAACTGCAAGTCGGCGACGGAAGAGGTGCGAGGGAACATAACACTATTACTCATAGATGTTCTCATCAAGCCCCACTCTACTGAATTCTTAGGGCTATGCAGTTTGGAAGCAGAAGTGCCAGGATGGAGATCGGGGAGAAAGACGGCAAGAAAGATTTGGTTGAATAGCTGAAATGGAGATCTAAGATGATGAAGGGTAAATAGAATAGACAAGATATAAACGGAAGCTGCAAAGCACAGAAACAATGATAGCGATACGAAGAATCCAGCCGCAACGTATAACATTATGAAAAGAGTGCTTCAGAATGTTGGTGCGGTGGTGATGGGGGCGTGGGTGTGCTGCTGGGTGACATATTGGATGACGATGTGACGGTTTCTAATGACATGTCTGATAATAATGGCGAGACCACAGTCGATGATAGACCCTGAGTACATGTGGGAATACTAGCGGAGATCTGTCGAAGGAAAGTACTGGCGATTGTAGTGGCTGGAGTCGTGGATCCGAGGACACCTGATTTGAACGGAGATTGTGCCTCAATGATTGGGGGTGACAGAAACCGAGTTTTCAATGACGACCCTAGGAGTGCAGACCCGACAGCATGATCATCGTTAGCTGGGACTTTGTCGTCGTCACTCCAACTGTCCACGTCGCCACTCATAGCTACGGCTGGGTTGGCTCCGATTCCTAGCATGTCCGCGACTGTCACAGACATCGAGTACTTTGTGTTATTGAGTGTAGCCGGTCGAAGAGCAAACGCGCCCTGCAGCGAGTCTGTGGGACCTGCTAGCAGTCTCTCTACGAGGAAAGGTTGACGGCTTGTTACAGGGCGTATCAATGATAGTGGGTTTGAAGACATAGAGCCCTCGACACCAGTAAGAACCATGGCTGAGGTTTCTGATGAAGTATACTGCACGATAGGTGAAGGTGATCGACGTGGTGCTGGGTGGCTCCCCGGTAGGGTGGGCGTCCCTGATCGAAGATTGGGTACCGGTGCCGGCTTATGAGAATTAGCGTTGTGCCCTCCGTCTACGTCGTAGTGGAAAGAAGACTCAACCCCAATATCTTCCTCAACTTTTTTCACATCGCCGACTTTTGGTTCACCCGTGCCTTCTTGCGTGGGTAGAGGAGCCACAGAGCTCAGCGGGACTACCTTCGCCCTTGAGCCTTTTGCCGCTCCTCGCTTCGTTACCGCTTTCCTTGGTCGACCTGGACCGCGCTTTATCACCGTCTTGAGCGTTTGGGCATCACTACCGGTTATGCGGCTCGTCGTAGGAATGTCAAGTGGTCCATACGCTGCAACTTCAACTTCTCTTTTGGGTTGATCCTCGGGAAGCGCGATCGTTTCAAAGGTCGGTGATACGACCACCACCGGATCACCATCAAGTCCTGCGTCATCCATTTCCATGGACGCCACCGACGTTGTGCTTTGCATCGATTCTCCAAGTTGGGGCACGGGCTCCTTTTTGCTTCTCGGTTGTCTTGTTGTCCGCTTCTTGCGTGGTCGTCCCACGGGCCTCGCGACAACTGTAGGAACGACAGATAGGGGTGCGACACTCGTCTCGGAAGGCGCAGAAACTCCTGACTCGTCTGTGGGAGTGACAGGCGAACCTGCGACGGATTCTGTCTCGGCATTTGCAGGATATTGCACGACATTCGCGAGATTGCAGCGGTGATAGGAAGCATGGCGTCGGAGCGCGTCCTGTCGAGTGAATTGCTTTCCGCTGTCGAGGCGGAAGTATATTAGTCAGCATGTAAAGGCGCGAGGCTATCTATTACTGTTACTTACCACTCGCAGCTGTATCCTCGATATCCCGTGTGCGTCCCTTCGTGGCGTTTGCAGTCATGTTCACGGACGAATGACATCTTGCTTTACACAGAAAGCGCGTTAAGGTTGTGCTTTCTTGTCACGCGAAGTTCTACAGAGCAAACTCACCATCCTGGAGAAGAACACAGATACGGTTTCATCCCCATATGCGATTTGAGATGCGTGAGGACAGTCTGCCTCTTCGGAAACGCGTGTTTGCATATCTTGCATTTGAACCGAGGCCAAGGCCGCACCGCTGCCACCTCGTTGGCAAGTCCGACCCCAGTTGAAGCGTAAGCCTCGAAATCGCTCGGGTCGCAGATGTATTCGGTCTTCGCCGCTTCGGCATCGGTGATCTCTTCGATCAATTCATGTATTGGGGTGTTGGCGATGTCGGCTGGCACGTCGGTCGTGATGGGTGTGATCATCCGTTTCTCTGTGGGAATGCGACTCTTGGACTTTGTGGCTACGGCGAATTGGTCAGACCAAAACGCATCGGACGCTCCCTTGCGGTCAGCTACCGCAGCGTGGGATTCAGTTGAATCGCCTGTGGTCAAGGGATCAGTGCGACCTCCTGGTAATTTTCGTCGTTTGGAAGGTGGTGGATCTGATAGTCCAGACGAGGTATACTTAGGCTAATATCATAGGTTTATTTATCAATTGATCTTCAAAACCAGAAGAAAAAAATTGCGTTGTGTGTGACTCGAGCAAAAACCACTCACGATGTGTAGGCCCGCTCTACCAGAGCCACGAATGTACTCGGGTTGAACGCCAGCTGGAAGGATTTGAAGTTCTGCAGTCCGAAGGGGTGGTGCCGACGCGGTGCCATATTTACTTACTACAGACGTCGGGGGTTGAAATGGGTAATGCGTCCCATACGGCACAGGGCCCGAATTCATGGGAAGTGACGCCGTTGGCCACGCATTTCCGTTTCCAGGAGCGTGTGTCATATACTGTTGTGGATTGTAATAAGGTATGCCGTTGGGTGTCGCGAAGAATTGAGGCAACGGAGTCGCTGCGTGTCCTGGGATTGTCGGTGGGTGGCGCGGGAGTGGATTATTCATTGTGGAACTGCCACTATAGTCTCCGGTAACGATGTCTGCCATTGCTTCCGCGTGACTTGTCGTCCCGGTATTGACCCCACATGATGCACGATCGACAGCGTCTCCCATGAATGAACCTATTTTGAGATGGTAAGAAGGTAATTTCGGGCGGTCACTTGGTCGCGTTCAACCCAGCGACATTCGGCGCATTTAGCCGCTTAACACCGCTTTTCGGCGTTCTCATTTGGAACCCATGTTCAATCCCCTATGCACCTGATCAGACTTCAACAGGGTTACAACGTTTCACTGTTCATCTCATAGGCAGGTCATATGAACGTATACGCAGCTGCCAGGTATATGTCGGCTAAGTACCGACAGTCTCTGGAAAGGCTTTAAAAACAGCTGCCATACTTCAAGGTTCTATAACTTGACCCACTTCCACTTCCTCAAACCTACTACATCCACCTACTTATCAAAATGATGATCCCGAAACGACTACCAATTCACGGCAACGGCAGAGCGGTCCTTAAGGCATTTGGCCGGGAAGCGACGTTCTCCGAGCTCTCCTTCAGCTATCCATTGAAGCTCGTCTCTCCAAAGATCTCTTCCGGAGACGCTGCTACTCCTGTCGCTATCGTTTACATCCTGTCATACGGCGGCGGACTCGTCTCTGGAGATCGAATTGATCTTGATATGGATATAGGGGAGAACTCCAGTCTCTTAGTGCTGACGCAGGTACGTGTTCAATAAATGGTTCTCGATATGTTATTTATTAGTCATTAACGGTGTAAATCTTTCAATCAGGGATCTACAAAGGTGTTTCAAGCACGAGGACCAAGAAAGAGCGATCTCCAAGACCAAGACCAAGACTCGCCACCATCATCCCCCAACCTCTTCCCAACAGCGGGTCCACCGTACGCCACGACCCAAAAGCTCCATACTACCATCGCTCCAGGTGGATTCCTCCTCCTCCTCCCCGATCCGCTCACCTGCTTCGCTGGAGCGTCGTACAGCCAAACGCAGACATTCGTGTTGAATCACGGAGCGAGTCTCGTCCTGTTAGATTGGTACACGTCTGGCCGCATGCACCGCGGTGAGGCTTGGGCCTTTCAAAGATACCGGAGTACGAACGAGGTGTGGATGGATTCTCCTTCCACCTCTGGGTCGAAGAGGCGGCGAGTTGCACGGGATGCCCTCCTTCTGGAAGAGGACGAAGAAAACGCAGACGTCTACCCGATGAAGGCGCGGACGCTCAAGGATCGGATGGGCCCCTTCCATTGCTATGCGACCATACATCTATTCGGTCCAAAGGTTCAAGCCGTCGTCGCTTCTATCCAACGCGAATTCGAAACCATCAGGGTCTTCCAACAATCCAAACAGGATTCTCTCGTCTGGTCCTTCAGCGCGTTAGAAGAAGGTAACGGCGGGATCGTGAGAGTGGCTGGGGAAGAGACAGAGTTGGTGAGAGACTGTATGAAACGATTGTTGGCACCGTTAGGAGATGTCGTAGGGGCGGAAGCGTGGAGTAAAGCCTTACTTTAGCGCCCAGTTTTATGTTTGCATGTGTTGTAACTAATACCCTTGTTCTTTGGAATGAAATGATTGTTACATACGTCAGAGACCAACCCACGCATCCAACATCTAAGAATAGATCATTTCTGCGGCTTTCCCCGCGACCTGGTTATCTGGATGACGTCGTTCTCCAATCTTGTTGCTATAAGATGGATATGCTACAATCTATGCTCGACTAAACCACCATGTCGTTATACCCCGTACGTCCATGTCGAGATCATCGCGTCGGTGCTCCATGCACTTACCATTCCTCTGCGTTGTTATAGACGAGTGATAAGACGACCACCAAACCCTCGGATTATCAAACCGAGATCTACACCAAGGGGGTCCAAGGAATCAAGCCTCGTTTTAGCTTTGATGTCTCACAGTACGTTTGAGCACATATGAGGTAGGTATTGTAATTTGTAACTGACGGAGCCTTCCTGAAGATGGGCGCCGCTCGCAAAAGAGATCCTCCCTGCCAACTCATGGGGTGAGTTTTCTCGCCTTGGCTGTGGATATGAACAAGGTTGTTGATTGTCGCGCTTGGGTTGCAGGTTATGTGCATGGTTCTGCTGGAATGAGAGAGACCGATGACAACAACTTGGCCGCTTTCAAGAAATGGGCTCTCGGTACGACTCCCTTCACTCTTCTAACAATTATCTATTGACATTGTCACTATTAGTACCGAATCGCCTCGTCCCGACGCGCCAACCCGATCTCAGCACAAAGATCCTTGGGATTGATATGCCTTATCCCATCGCTCTCGCGCCAGTCGGTGTACTCAAGATCTTCCACGATGATGCCGAGAGTGGGGTAGCTTCTGCCGCAGCCGAGGTCAACGTACCTTACACCATGAGCACTGCATCGGCTACAAGCATCGAGGATGTGGCCAAAGCGAGCGGGTGAGCCCGAGCTAACGCGTTCATTTTCGAGTCCAATGACTGATCTTTGCCCGGGGTAACCTAGTGACGGCTTGCGTTTCTATCAGCTGTGAGGCCTACTTGCATCTTGCTAACGTCAAGGTTTCGACTGACAAAGTTTGTCTCAAGGTATTGGCCTCCCAACGAACATAACGACATCACGATCTCGATCCTCAAACGCGCTGCCGATAATGGGTTCAAAGTACGTTTACTTCTCAAAACCACAAGGCCGAGAAACCGCATCTTATATCATTCTCCACCCGTAGGCTCTGGTCGTGACATTGGATGTGAGATAAGTAGCCAGTTCAAGTTACAGGCTAACTAATCAAATCTTACTTCCCGTAGACCTACATTCTCGGCTGGCGTCCTGAAGATGAGAATCACGGATTCAACGTGAGGATTTCCGCTTTGTTGAGGTTAAGATAACCCGGAACTAATATTGAATATGCATAGCCTTTCCTGAAGCCTGATACCATTGGCGTCGATGTCGGCTTCACAGATCCTGTCTACAGAGGTGAAGCTTTTTCTATTCTCTGGGATTCAATTACAAGGTATGCGAGTCTTACTGATCAAACTCGGGTTGAGGATAAGAACATTTCAAGAAGGAGACCGGGAAGGAGGTCGAGGAGGATATGGGAAAGGCTGCGGTCACATGGGCTCATCTCATATTTCCCGGTGCGTGTCGCCATAGTCCTCTCTTCTATTTGGGATTTCAGCCTCTAAAGTTGGCCCGTACCGCTGTCTGACTTCTCGTAGGCTACTCGCATGGTTGGGAAGACGTTGTATTCCTCAAGGAACACTGGAAGGGTAAGTCAACGACTGCACTTGTGCAACTCGGCTTATTGACGCGTGTGCAATCGAATGCTTCAGGTCCCATCGTGCTGAAGGGTATCCAGACGGTACGGGATGCCAAGAAGGCAGTCGAGGTAGGCGTGCAGGGCATCGTCGTCTCAAACCGTAAGGACCCCTCTCGTCGATCTCATAAACGTGCTTGACTCCACACGTTACTGATATTCACGCTACCTTTAAGATGGTGGGCGTCAAGTCGATGGTTGCGTCGCCTCCTTGGATATGCTCCCAGAGATCGCCGAAGCTGTCGGTGATAAGATTGATATCAGTGAGAACACATCGTCTTCTGGCTACCAACCCCTGAGGGCTAATATTTTCTCCTTCTCCGAACATAGTTTATGATTCTGGTATTCGGACGGGTGCCGACATCGCTAGAGCTCTTGCGCTTGGAGCCAAGGTTCGAGTTCACGTGCACCATCTTGAAGTATGATCCTTACTTACTTATGGTGGATGGATGGAAACAGGCATGCCTAATTGGCAGGCCATACGTCTATGGGCTGGCCTTTGGTGGCAAGGACGGTGTCAAACATGTCCTCAAATGTACGTCCGGTCTCCAACGCCACCTCGTCGATGCTGACTACCGCACACTCAATTGTTTATCCTCGTGCCTCGATATAGCTCTGCTGGGAGAACTGGACCTGACCTTGCAATTGGCTGGCATTGCCTCTGTACAGAAGGAACATCTAAATAGAGAGTGTCTAAGACGCACCGACGCCTGAAAACTCTCGCAATTAAACCTGTAGAAGCCTGAAATATCATCAAGATGGGGAGGGGCGCCTTTGACATATAGACAATACTGTATCGCATACATAAATGCACATCCTTAGGCCACGCGCGCGTGTGTAACAATAGAAAGGAGAAAGGAGAGACGCCATTATATATACATTAATGAAGGTAGTATAGTACAAAAGAGCGACATCATGCATGAACCATGGAACCCAATATCCATAATAACGGTGGGCATTGGACGCATGGTGCTTTCAAAGTACCGAAGGTCCCATCTCCTAATCCGTAGTGATCGTATCGTTTCGTTCAGCTTGATTGATAGACTTTGACGCTCTTGACGGTCCAGTCTAAAATAGGACAGAACGAGCACAGAGGAGTTAGTTGGAAGGGTCAAGAAAAAACAGGAAGGAAAGAAGATGCTCACAAGCATCTGCGAACGCCGCACCGTTCCCAGCCACATATTCCGCACATGTCGCAGCGCCCGTCGACTGCGCGCAGCTCTGCCCGCCTCCATTCGGAGCAGTGGCCCAGGCACCGCCAGCCCAATCTCCACATAGTGTCGTGTCAAAGATGGCGTTGTGGTTGTGTACGTACGTGTTTGGGTCACACGTCCTAAGCGCCGAGAACACATCAGTCAGTCTTTCATACTCGCTGCCTGGTTTCAGTCGCTTACGTAGCAGGCCATCGTGCGGTAGGCAAGCCCCATGAGGTCGGCACCGGCGCTTCGGAAGTGATGTCCTTCGGGATGGAGGTACGGTTGAAGAACCAGACATTGATGCCGTTGGCGTCCCAGAGCATCGCGTATACTCCGCCTCCAATACTACAGAAGCGAGTGTGTCATATCATGTCAGTTATGGAGTCCATGATCGCCACGGGTGGTGTAAGTGAAGAAGATCCCACTCACGCGTTAAACCCTGCGCCGTACGAAGCTGGGTTCGTGGATCGAATCCCACAACCTTTTCGAAAAGAAAGGCAAAGCGCGTGGTTAATCACCGCATCCGACTCGAAACCCTCCCTTTCTCACGAGGGATTGATGGGTGTACAACACATACCTTGATTGCCTGTTAGATTCGCTGAGCAGTCCGTCTCTGCCACCAGATCTCCCGATCCACCAAAGTCTGAAGTGATGGTGCATCCGTCTGCGGTATGGAATGAACACTGGTTGTAGGTGTTCATATTGACGCCCTCCACGATGTCGATCTCGCCGTTATTGGGCCAGTTCGGGCCTACGGTCCACCATGCTGGCCAGACACCTAAGGCATTTTATGATCAAAAGAGCTCGCGAAATCTTTACGCGAGGAAAGCGACCAACCACATCCGACGGGCATGTGCGTCGCGTCCATGAGGAACAATCCCCCGTTCCAGGACTCATTGGATTGGATCCGGACGCTCATCCTGTTCCCGCTCGCGACGACGGGCGTGGTATCTACCTTCATGACGGCGTAACCGTTCGAGTCAATGGATGTCAGGCCTCCAGATGACTAAAGCACAAATATCGAGCTTGAACGTCAGTTTTCTAGAACGGTATCAGATGCGGTGTCATGTACGTACTGCTTGCGAGCTAGTAGTGAATTGCACGTTCCCTAGGGATGGTTGAGGGAGTTTTGGTTAGCTTAGGCAATGGATGGAATGGGCACCCCTGAACGCGAACCGTGAGTGGGATCAGCATCGGACCAGAAGGTCCATTGATCGAAAAAGTTGGATCCAGACTGCAGATAATAACATAAACGTGGTCAGGGATGTAGGAGCAAAATAACATCGCCGATCTAGCGAGGGAATCCTCACAGCATCAAACTCCTTCTTCCAAGTCGAGGTCGAGGTCGATCCAGACGCAGTTGTGGTGGAACCACCCTTTGCCGTCGTCGTCTTTGTGGTGGTAGTCGTGCCCTTGCCTACAAGAGCCGTCGTGACAATAGTTGTGGTCATCGTGACGGTGGTCGTTGATGAGCTTGATGTTGGCATATAATGATGATAACTTGTGTCGTTGTTATGGAACGCACTGCTCGTACCTGAAGCCCCCGAGAGGGGATTGCTCGCTGCTTGTAGGACACATTGTTTCCCCGCGTTGACGGCACCTCGTTTATGAAGAGACGACGAAGAATGTAGTCGTTTCGACCGCTTTGATTGCCGTCGAAAGATAATATTGTGGATGTCGCGGAAGAGCCCAGTGGTGCTGCGGCGAGAGTTGGAGTTGGAAGTAGAAGGTGAGGTTGGAGCGTCTGATGCTGCAGCTGCGGTGGTGGCGACGATGATGATCGGCAATGCCAATGTCGTGAAGAAGTGCATGGTAACGAATATGATATGAGGTCTATATGATGAATGTGCGAGGGTTGAAAGAGGAAGGAAGAAGTATTTGTGCAAAGAAGTTGTTTCCGATGTTCGTTGAAGAAAGGCAAGGTTTGAGTGGCGTGGTTCGAAAGGTTTCCACCAAATGAAAGGACGAAAAGGGTGTCTGAGTGACAGGAAATAACAAGAGATATGAGTCTCAATATGGAGACGAAGAGGCTGGACTATATACTCACTTGAGAGGCTGTGTAAGGAAATGAGATGGGAGCGTAGAGAGGAGATGAATGCAATTCTTACTGACTGAAACGACAACGTGCAAAAAGCGTGATCCCCGATACAAGCGTGTCTCCGGCTGTGTTCTAGATTAGTTGCCAAGTTACGTGAAAGGCAGTCGACAGCGCTTTTAAGGAGGTTGCACGACACGAGGTAAATGTGAGGGCAACTGCAACTGCGTGCGTCCGTCGAAGAAGGCCGGTTAACGCCGTCATCTAGCTGACCAAGCAATCGTATCGGACTATGCAGCCTGCGATACATAAAGCAGTATACAATTATGTATGCAGCTCCTGCGTCTTTGGTTTTCAAAGCCGTGGTCGCCTGTCGGCCATGGTCCGCTCCCGCAACATCCAAGTGGCCAACGGTCCGTCGGGCCGGGTCCAGTGGACTCTATTTTGGTACCACAGCATTGGTGGGTGCAAAGTACGTTCTTATCAAGTCTCAAGCTTATATGATCAACATGAGTTACTTTGCGGGTAGTGTTGGTTTTTTATAGATTATATTTTAGAGGCTTTTTTGGTCGAATTTCTACACCGACCCTCGGTCAAATCCGCTAAAGTAATTCCAATTAGCTAGAATGTATTATATGTCGCATATATTATTGGTTACGGACCCTGGACGCATCTGTGCATCGGATTTTCTAGGTGCCTCTCCTCGACTCCAACTAACAATAAGCCCGATCAAGCTCCACGCAAGTTGTCCACGACCTATTAGGTTAGAGGTCTCCCGAAATTTACCAGTCTAATTATTCCTTATATATAAGATTCTATCTATTGATTCCGTTACTTTCTCGGATCTTCGAGTCTTTTGGTGCATTTAGTTACCTAATCAAATCGAACCCTGTTCGTCGATTCTGCAATTTCTATTCTTGCTTTCCCATCACTCTTACGCCAATGTCGCTCTCAAGACGTCTCCAGTCTATTATCATCCGGCCAATTGTACGACTGAGCTCTACAACCGCATCAGCGACACACATCACCCCCGTTGCACAGACCCCTGATGACGGCGTACCCCCAGTGACCACGCCGATTGTCGGTCAAGCTCCCAACCGAGCAGCCAAGTGGAGCACTAGCCAACAGAGTCGACCTCAACATGGTTCCATCCCTCGATTTGAGCAGACGGATATGTCTCTGCAACCAATGCCCTTGAGCGCACAGGAGATGATTGCGAAGGAACCGATACGGCTGGTGCATGGGAGGAAAGCTGTATGCGACGGAGGTTGGTTCCCTACTAAGTCACCCCCCCCATGTAAGGAGATCAGTTTGAGGTTCTATATTGACTCCACTATTTTGTGCAGGAGGAGGTGCTCTTGGACATCCCAAGATTTTTATCAATTTGGTAAGTCCAAAATCCCTACTCCCATGCAAACTTGTCGTGTTCATTGCCTCTATAGGACAAACCTGGGCCAAGGCCATGCGGGTATGTCTTACTCTTTCGTTTTGTTGATATACTGCTGAAATTTATTCATGTGGCTCATTATTAACGATAGCTATTGGTACGTGTTCCACTCACAGGATCATCACGGGAAGAGTCTCGCTTATATTTATGTTGTCCTTTCAGCGGAATCCGCTTCGAGCAAGTCCACGAACATCATTAGATCTCTTGTTCTTCCATCAATTGCGAATACCTTGCTGCGTCAGGAACTCGAGGCACCGTGCTCGAATGCTTGTCTATTCTGGGATGGTCAACATGCCAAAGATGCTTATTCTTGCAAGTTCCGCTCGCTAGACATAAGGAATAGTTGCCGGCTGATCGCTGAGACTGCCTGACGAACACAAAATGAGATGGAGGTCGGGCTCGTTTACACACAACATTGGCTTCCTTGAACACAATCCAGCTAGGCAAGCTATAGGATGCTAGGGATGCCTTTCATTTATCTCGTTGCACTCTGGACCTTCGTGAACTTGGGGGAGAGAGGATGAGCCAAAGAACCTCAAGCCGGCGAACTGGTCTACCCTTCTGGTAGCATGAGTGCATTGATGCGTCGAATCGAATGAAGCAAGAATGAAGCGGCGCTTGGTGCCGTAATGAACAATGGCGAAGGATGATACTCTTGACTTTGCTCGATGGTTTTCATGACGGGTCGAGTGATCAATGGGAACCTTGAATTCTGATACATGCTGTGTTGCTTGGTTTGACCTATATTCCACTAAGTACAATAAAGATTGAGAGACAAAAAACAAAAACAAGGCAGTCAGAGTCCGAAAAAAAGAAATTGAACGCAACAAACCACACAGAAAAACCCAATTATGGAAAAATATTGAAGGCAAGGTATCAAAAATGATGGGTACTGAGAGTGAAACAGCTGGAATGATTACAGACAACCCCAAAAAGTGATATTGAGATGGATGCGAGGAGAGGGAAAACAAGAACGGGATGGTCCAGTGGAAAAAAGAGTGATGGGAGGCGGGCCAAAAAGGTCCAGTTCTCTTGCGAACAAATATCCAAAAAAGACGGTACAATATGATAATGACAGCTGAAATAAATGAGGGTGATCGCGTCACGCGGGCGACACCGAGCGCCGAAGATGAGAGTGATGTCGAAGGAAACGAAAAGGAAAATCTGATGGGTAACAAAACGAGTGGGGGGATATGATTGCCAAAAAGAGAAACGGTCCATAGAAATTCCGGGATCATGTCGGAGACAAGCGGTATGGTTGCCCTTGCTGCGGTGGCTGCTGCTCGCTCATCGACTGCTCGGCGATGGATGCAATGTGGGAGAACGGTGGTAGCATTTGGCCATTTCCATTCAAATTAGATCCCGAAGCACCCTAAAATCGGAAACAAGTGTCAAAAATGACTCATGTTAATGAGTCTCGCATTTACTCACATGATGATGGTGATACTGATTCGCCGGTGCTAGCTCGTACGGCGGTGTGTTGTTGGAATCGCTCCCACCGCTCAACTCGCCACTGTTCGAGTACGTCGGGGAGTGCATCGAACTGATAGGAGGCAACGTCGGCAAATTATTCATGAAAGTTGGCGCTCGCAGACGACTCCGAGACATCGACTTGCTCAACGTCCGTGAATCCTGCGGGGAGGGCGATGGCGAGCTCCTACTGAGGGAAAGCATCTGCATCGGCGGCGAGACGGTGCTCATCCCAGGTTGAGCGCTGTCATATGACGACGACGGTATCGGCATCGGTGGAACTTGTGATGGATCGTAAGTGGACCCAGACCTCAGATTTGACACCGACTTGGCATGATTGATCCCACCACCGTCGCGCTCGCTATACCTGAACGCCTGCTGGCCTTGTGCCCCATTCATACGATGATGGTGTCGCCCTGGCCCAGGATCCGAATCGACCGTAGAGAACGAGGCCATCGACATCCTCGACACGCTCGCCATATCCGACGAGCTCATGCTATGATCGTCGTCCGTATCCCTTCTACGCGCCTTGTGTCGATGCAGCTGGTGTTGAAGCTCATACGGGTGAGTGACATACCGCCCGCTCGGATCGAGATTCCCAGCCATAGCATGGCCCGAAGGGTGATGAGAATGCAGGCGATGCGCTCCGTTATGGTGAGTGCGACTGCTGCCACTCGCATGCGCCGAAGTATCCTCATCGGGGCTCAAGAGATGCCTCGCCGAAGGGGTCTCCGGACCAGCAACCTTCCTCCCAGGTATCGTCAGCCCCAGTTGACCACCATTATTTCCTGGCGCTGGCGCACGCTCAGGCTCCTTCCCTTTGCCTTTCGACGCCGCTTTTATCATCGTCAACGAACCATTAGAGTCCCAATCCATGATCCCAGAGTTTCCAAGTAAACCTGCAGCCTCCGCTTCCTTTCGCTTCTGCACCACCGCTCGAGAACGCTCCTTCGCGAGTCGTTGCTTCGCTTCATACGCCGCCCTCTGCTCTTCCTTCTTCAACTTCTCCGCGAGCTTCTTCGCCTCCTTGGGATTGGCGGGAATCGGTACAGGGGCGGGCTGTTGAGGTGGTGGCGGTGGTGGCGGTTGCTGTTGACCCTGAGGAGGATTGTACTGCTGGAACTCGTTCAACGACCCAGTACTCTGAGACGGACCCCGCTTCAGGGAATTGCTTGGCGCGGGAATGGGCATGGAACTTGACGCGGGCATGGCAGGTGGCGGTGGTGGTGGAGCCGTATCCTTCCCAAGGAATCCAAATGTATTGTGCTTCTTCCCAAGGCCAAATGAAGCCTTCAAACCAAACTTCCTTCCCGTCGGGGCCGCGGCCGGAGCTTCCTCCTGCGTTGGCGGGGCAGCCTTGCCGTTGGATTGATTGTTGCTGTGACCATCGTTGATGGGAGGTAATGGGAAATCGGCAACGGACATGTCGAGCGAGTTGCGATTGGAGATATCCATCGGCGCCTCATCTAGAACAATAAATAAAATCCGTTAATAGACGTATTCAGTATGAGATTGAAGGGAGGTCAAAACGCACCATGACCATCCCGTCCATCCTCCTCATGCTGACTCTCATAATGCGCCTGAGAAGCCTGAGCATACTGCCACGCCGCGCTCCCTTGCGACTTCGACTGTGGCAACGCAGTCGCATCACTCCCAGCATCCGAAGGCGGCGAGAACATCTCTGATCCTCCCTGATGTATTGGTGGCAACATCACGCCCCCATCCGCACCACCCGCCAAATTAAACGGCCTATTCTGCTCGGCTGAGAACGGATGCGAATGCGACGGAGGTACATTCCTCGGCGAGGCGAGCGGCAAGCCAGGGTACCCCGAACCCGTGGGCATATACTGACTGCTCCGTCGTCCACCACCAAGATGATCTTGACTGCGTTGATTATGCAGATGGTGATCCGGACTCCCAATCCCCATCCCAGCGACCGCCGCCCTCAAACTCTTATTCGAACTCGTCGAACTGGTGTTGGTATCCGGCGGTCGACCCAACCTCTGCCGCTCCGCACGATCCCGATCCATCATCTGTTGAATGTGCGGTGGGACGGACTCGTGCTGTTGAACGGTCGGTTGAACCGTGATGGGACTGCGCATGCTGTTCTCCGTCTCCTTCCAATACGGATGATCCTTGCATTGCTGCGCTGTGAGGCGTTTGGCTGGGTCGTATCGGATGCAGTCGAGGATGCAGTCGATGAGCGAGGAGGGACATGTCGGTTCAAAGAGCGAATTGAACGCAATCGGGGGGATCTAGGAACAAAGATTTTGCCATTAGCACGGTTTTTCCTTTCCAGTGCGCTAACATGTCGAGCTTCTACCTTTGGAAACGTGAACCCAACACCCCTGGCCATCCGAATCCCTCTCAACCAAGCTCCACCTCCAATCACTCTCCCTCGATCGTCATACCCATACTCCCCCTCCTCCCTCGTCGGATCTCCTAAAACCTCTGTGATCCTCGCCACCTGATCCACCTCATTCTGCCCTGGGAAAATCGGCTTCAAGTTCGCCAACTCGGCCATAATCGTACCCAACGCCCACATATCCACCGGTACTGAATAATCCCTCGACCTCAACAACACCTCGGGCGCCCGATACCACCGCGTCGACACATACTCCGTATACGGTGGTGACGACTTGATCTCCCTCGCCAGACCAAAATCAGCGAGTTTGATGATGACCATGACGTCCTTCTCCGGAGGCGCCGCAGAAGGTGGACCCTTGCATAATGGCGACGTTGGCGAATAGTCGGCCAGACCCGTCGTCGTGACCAATAGATTCTCCGGCTTCATATCGCGATGAAAATACCCACTCTCATGGGTATGCAACAAACCCAACACGCACTGTCGATAGATGCTCGCCACAAGTCCACCCGCCAATGGCCGACCTTTTCGCGATTTAATGAGTTGGTAGAGATTGCCTTCCATACATTCGAATACGAAATGCAATTCGCGCGAATCTGGCATGAGGAAGGCGTCGTATAAGGGGATGATGTTCGGGTGTGGGGCGATGTCTCGGAGGGATTTGAGTTCTTGGAGTTTAGCGCATTCGGACCAGCCTTGGGACCATCGCTTCTTCATGCGCTTGATGGCGACGAGCCGTTGGGGAGGGGCGGGGGAGTCGGGAGAGGATGAGGAGCCGTTAGGTGAGGATGCAGAGGATTTAATGTTGAGCTGCATGGGGGAGATTGCCACGCCAGGTGGGAGGGGAGAGTGCCAATCCGCCAAAACGACGGTACCGAACGATCCATCGCCTACGTTCTTCAGCGGCGTATACGATCGCACAGAGACTATACACACGCCACGAACAAAGAACCCCGTGTCAGTATTCTCGGCTAAGAAAATGGCCTAGCAACGAAACGAAATGGTATAATAAAATAGTAAAACGTACTGGACGTGTCATGCCCGATGACGAGCTTTCCATCAACGATGGTCTGAGATGGCATCGCGTGTACGGTGAGACGGTCCTTGATATCTACGACAGGCGCGGCGCGTTGGGGTGCTATCAGTGTGGATATGGGCGTCGGTAAGGCATGTGCAGGTGGCAGCTGTGCTGCTGGCGGAGAAGGAGCTACCGGTGACACGGATTCGGAACCCAACTGCGTCTGTTGCTGCTGCTGCTGCTGCTGCTGCTGCTGGCGTCGGTGACCATTATAAGGAGGGATGGGAGGGAGAGACATGGCGGAGGTGGCCATGGGTGTAGTGTCGGAGGAAGGTAAGACCAGCTGTATGTGAGGGTAAGAGGAAGGCTGCTTCGCGCTAGGGCCGACAGCGGGGTTGGCAGTTGCGTCCTTGGAGGGGTAGCGATGATGATACGCGCGTGCGTGACTGACGTCGACTATGATACCTTGGTCTGCGTCGTGGTATGGAGCATACTCCTCCTCGATGGTGTTGTGGTGGTGGTGGTAGAGATGGATCGGAACGTCGGTAGCGTATGTGGACATTTTCGGGGTCGGAAATAAAATAAGTACGAGTCGACACCTTCGCTTGAAAAGAGACCTTGCGTGTTGGCTGTCTGTTGGTTTCCACCCGGTCACTCTCTTTCTTCTTCTCGCTGCTCTCACTTCGGGACAAGAAATAAAGAGAACGCGGTTGGTAGGTCGGGAGGAGAGGAAGGATGGAGGGGAAGGAGTGAACGGGGGAAGGAGAAATGAGAAGAAGGAATGGGGTGGAGAGGGTGGATGGATGATAGAGCAGTGTCGGTAGAGAACACAAAGGGTTCAGCCCTCAGTCCCAGTCAGTCTACGATTCAATTGGGCGGAAACGCCAGCCTAACTAAGCCCACAAAGACACCGAACCGAACCCTCCTCCTCTTCATAAACAACTCTATACACCTCATCCTCAACACCCCTCGTTTGCAGCGCGTGCCTATCCCATTCTTTTGACGTATACAGCAATCTCACCGACAAACCATGGTAACGCCACGGGTCGAAGGTCTCTCAGGGATCAACTGTCGGTCCGCTACCAAGCCACAATCTATGACCCCATCAACGATTCCGCTATCGGCATCGATCCGCGCTTGGGCACTCCGGTTCTTTCTTCCCCTATATTCAGCCAAACGGCACCGAAGAATCCCCTGCACGCGGTACATTTCCCAAGCCACATATCTTTACAGACCGCTTCCGCCTGTTTCGTCTCGAATTTCAACAGGCAGGCCACGCAGTGTCCCGAATTAAGCGTCTGAACATTCCTCCTCGCGGGACTTTCCCGTCTCACTCTCTCTTCTCAACGCAACATACTCACAACAGCGCTTAGCCCAGAAGGGGTAAGCACCGAATCACCCTCCCTTACCTCTCCCCCTTCACACAGGTCCAATTGCATTCGGGTGCAGTTACTTATCAGAAGTGGACCACCCTTAGGACGCGCCTTCCTTGCCCCCCTCCCTGACCGACACGGGCGCCTGTTATTAAATGTGTTATATACGGTGAATAGGGCGCCCCTCGCTTACCGCTTTCCTCTTACACATTTTTTACATCCTTGCCTAAACCCATCACCATCCCCCCCATTCAAATCTGACTGCAGCGATCCCACGCCGAGTTTTCCCGCTGACCGCGGAGTCTCGGCCCATCGACCATACAACACCATAGCTCGTGATATTTGGGTTATGCTTCTGGCGCGCAGCACACATCTCGCCTCGCCAAGGTCTCGCAGCATGCCAGGCGCGTTTCAAATTAGCCAACAGCCAAGCAATTAATACATACACCAATTTGGGCGCTCTCATCATGTCAGCCTTCATCCTTCGTCCAATGACGCCGCGATTCCCAGAAACCCCACGATCGATCTGTGGTAAAGAGCAACATCAATTAACCCAAAAATGCTTCTGAGCCGCCTTTCATTGGGTTCTTTGGCTTCGATTCGCTTCTTGAGCGAGGACTGGCTTCGCTTCAGCCCAACACGCGACAACATAACCGAAAAGCATATCATATCCAGCTTTTTGGGTCACACACGCCACGCCGCTGTCAATGAAAAACCGGGATCTAGCAAACACCGGTACGAATCTACGATATGCGATCTTCCATCTTGTCGAATCTCGTTTTTCGACGACCCTGGTGCACGGGTCTGCCCGATCTAGTCAGATCGCCGTTTTGTGGAATTCGGTGTCAATCACATCCCTCCGAACAAGCTTACGGTCATATGATCTTTATTCATCAGTCAGCCACCACCAACCACTATCTATCGTAAAAACTTTCCAATGGGGCTTGCACGATCTCAGGTGTTGAGGATAATGGAAGGGATATATAACCTCATTGGAGGTTAAATGGGTTTCCTAGTAGGCTTTGAGTTGGAAAGTCAGGAATGCTACTTAGAGGTGAGTCCGCCTTTCCAGCATCGTGCATCGTGAGCGCGGTTTTTGAGCGGGGATATTATCACCACCGTTGGTCCCCCCAAATGTAAAATGTGCGATCAGCTTGACCTCGTCCCTTGTCGAACAGACTGGTCTGGACGCGAGAGGACTTTTTGGTGTCCACCACGCCTCCCAAGGACTCTGATGATAACCGACTGAAATCCTCAGGTTTGATGGGTCGTCCAGGGGACGAGGGATGGTATAGCAGACGGTCGGTCCCGCAGCGTACAACCAGGTACTGTCTGTCGGCCTATGCCAGTTTTTTGGTTCCTTCTCTGGTCCCAGCATGACCACCTACCCTGCCCCTCAATGATCATCTCAACAATACCGAGCCACGTGGTATTTTGCTTGCCAAGCCCTTTTTCTTTTTGAACCAAGGCAATTGTTGCGCGGTGTGAAATGCGATTGTACCAAAGCTGGTCACAAGCGTCAGTCCGATCATAATCATCGCGAGTGATCAGGGAAATGACTAAGCGTCCACATGTGTTATACAAGAGCGCAATATCGTCAAAACGGATAGTCCTTCTCTAAGTTCTTGTCTGAAATTATGCCTTCTAGTAGTCTTGATGTATATGTATACAATACTTGAGGTTAGCATGGAGCTCAAAGGTGCAGGGGTACATCCAGTGGGATGACGATTGGGCACACCCCATCCAATATCTCAAGGCTATCATCTGAGAACCCAATACAATGTATATTCAACCTACTACTGGAAATTTGGTGACAGGAGCTATGCAGTTGACTTGCCCATGATGGCAGTCAAATCGTGTTATATGTCTATGCCCGTACGTATCACGCGCCCAGATTCGTTTATGCTTCGATATAGAGCGACGTTAGATAGACACGGTATGCCTTTCTCTTATTGTTTGCTCCCGTTGGTTTGCAAGGCCCTCGACGACTCCCTGCCAGAACACCAACTGCCGATCCCACCCATCCGAATCGGCCGTGTCAATATGAACCTTTGCCATAGGCCAAAGCCCACTGAGAGCGACCACTACTTCCTCCGCAGACATGCTCCCGACCGTCCCGGAGATCTGCAACTCCTCTAATTTCGTGGACGGGAATGATCGTGACTCGTGTACCAACGTTTCGGGATCAGGATCACTAGGATCAAAGCTCACAACGAGAAATCGAAGCTCTAGGCAAAATCGTGCTAGGCTCCTCAGACCGCGCATGGTCGGGAACGACGTCAATTTCGAATCGTACGGCCCGATTTGCAGCAGCTCGAGAAATGGCCATGCCTGGGCGAGTTGAAGTAAGGTTTCGTCGTTGACAGGGTACGTCGCTCCTCCATAGAGACCTTGCTGGTATCTGGCGTAAATGCTAAAGCTTCGCATCTCGTGGCAGGCGAGGAATGGCAAGCAATCTCCCCAAACTCCATCCGATCCCCATGTTCCAAAACCCTTCAGCATGACGGACCGCAGGTTGGCGAATCGATCGACTCGTATGAAAGGTTGATGCGCAGCGGAGGCCACATAACGAATCTCGAGGTTCGTCAAGACGTCCGAATCGAGGTGTTGGAGGTACGCTCCCACACGGTCGGGAAGTGGGGAATGAAACGCGAAACTCTCCAGAGACAACGCCCATTGCTCTTCAGTTTCGGAACCCGACCACGGAGGTAGATCGCCTTCAAGGTGAAGGCATTTAAGGTGAGGTCGAGACATGCATGCCTCGACCACGTTCCAGTCGAAGGCCTTGGCTGTTGCGTAGAGACTGATGCTGCGAAGTTTTGGACATTGTTGGATCAGCCAAGCCACGCCGTTCAAGCCCTTGAACAGACCCAAGTTATGTGAATAGGAGAAATGTGTCAGGTGAGATGCAGATCTCTTTGCGACTGTGACAATGAAGTCGTCAAGGACGTCGGTCAAAAGGTCATTGCCGTATATGCTGCACACGGTCTCTGTCAGCAGATGGTAGAACTGAGAGGGCTTTGGAACCCCATAAGCCGATGGGTTAGAGGTCTCGAATGTGACGTTGCGTAGAATGGGGAATAACTGGGATGTGTTTTTTAGATCCATGAGCTCAGGGCAAAGATGATGAAGGTTGACCAAGTCGATCCTGATGTCGATAATAAATCGGCCATACTCCTTCACTCGGATGAGGTCTTCAGGTTGAACCTTGCGCATTAAATTCTAAAAGGACCGCTCAGTCATAATAGGGCATAACAGATGGGGGTGCACATACCGCACACCACCTGCCTGGCTCGTCAAGGATCAATTCCACTAACCCATCGCCCAGGAGATAGACGATATACTTGAAATCGACCCCTTGCCCCCAAACCAGGGTCATGGCCACGTGAAAGAAGGCATAGCAAGTTCTACCCGCTCGGCTTTGGTCTGGACGATTAAGATATCCCAAGATATGGGACAATAGTTCGTGTATCGCGAACGTGCGAGAACAACTGCGAAAGGGAGGGCATGAGCTATCAATCTAGTCACGAATAAATAGTCACGAACTCCTCGCCTGGATTCAGCTGGTGAGTTCTTAAGTAGGGGCATGGTTACATCAGGGCCGTCAAGATTAAGAGATACCGAAATTCGATTCCCCAGCCTTTGAACAAACTTACGGCCATATGTTCTGTTTGTCAGTCGGCTACCATCAGCCACCATCGCAGAATCTGAAAAAAAAAAAAAAAAAAAAAATCACTGTGGGGCTTGCGCGATCTCAGCGGTTCAGCATCGTCGAGATATGCGACCTCATTGGAGGTTAAATGGTATCCTAGCAGGCTTAGGTTGAAAGTCAAGAATAGCACATTGTATCCTACTTTGAGCTGAGTCCGCTGAGTCCACCTTTTCAGCATCGTGGAGCGCCTTTTGAGCGGTGGTACCATCACCACGGCTGGCCCCCAATGTAGAATCTGCGATCAGGTTGACCTCGCCCCTTATCGACCAGACTGGTCTGGGCGCGAGAGGAAATTTTTTTTTTTTGGTGTCTGCCACGCCCCACACCGACTCTGATGGTAATCGCCTAAAATCTCCAGGTTTGATGGGTCGTCCAGGGGACGAGGGATGGTATAGCATGCGGTCGGTCCCACACCGTACAACCAAGTACTGTCTGTCGGCCTGTACCAGTTTTGAGAGGATTTTGATTCCTTCTATGGTTCCAGCACGATCAGCTACCCTACTTCAACGGCCATCCCAACAATACCGAGCCACATGGTATTTTGCTTTGCCAAGCCCATTTTGAACCAAGGCATATTTTTGCGCGGTCAAATGCGATTGTGCCAAAGCCGATCACAAGCACGGGTCAGTCCGATCATATCATCGCGAGTGATCAGGGAAATGACTGAGTGTACACATGCGCTGTACATGAGTGCAATGGGACTATTGTGGACTATCTTCCCCCAAGTCGCCATAATGTTGTCTGAAATTATGCCTACTAGTAGTCTTGGTGTATATGTATACAATGCTTGAGGTTGGCATGGAGCTCAAAGCGCAGGGGTACATTCGGTGGGATGGTCAGGATGGCGGTCGGGAATTCTGGTACACACCCCATCCGGTATCTCAAGGCTGCCATCCTGAGAACTTTATACAGTGTCTATTTGACATACTACGAGATATCCGGAGGGTTCTGGTAATAGTAGCTATGCAGTTGGCTTGTTCATGGTGGGAGTTAAATTGCGTGGTCCGTCTATGTCTGCGTGTATGCACGCCCGGATTCGTTCACGCTTCGATTTAGAGCGACGCCAGACGGAACACAGTGCGCATTTCTCTTAGTTTCTGCCCCCTTCATTTTGCAAGGCCCCCGACCACCTTCTGCCAGAACATCAGCTGCCGACCCCATCCATCCGAGTTAGCCGTGTGTCGACACGGGCCACTGCCATAGGCCAAAGCTCACTGAGAGCGACCGCTACCTCCTCCGCAGACATGTTCCCGATCGTCCCGGAGATCTGCAACCCTTCCAATTTCGTGGATGGGAATGATGGCGACTTGTGTATTAACGTTTCAGGATGATGGTGAGCATCACCATCACCATCGCTAGCATGGACGCTTATGATGAGAAAACGAAGCTCTGGGCAAAATCGCGCTAAACTCCTCAGACCGCGCATGGTTGGGAGCGACGTCAAGTTCGGATCGTATGGCTCGATTTGCAACAGCTCGAGGAATGGCCATGCCTGGGCGAGTTGAAATAAGGCTTCGTCGTTGACCGGGTACGGCGCTCCTCCATGCTGGTATCTGACATAGATGCGAAAGCTTCGCATCTGATGGCAGGCAAGGAATGGTAGGCAATCTCCCCAAACTCCATCCGATCCCCATGTCCCAAAATCCTTCAGTGTGACGGACCGCAGGTTGGTGAATCGATCGACATGTAGGAAAGGTTGATGCGCAGCGGGCGCCATACAACTGACCTCGAGGTTCACCAGGATGTTCGAATCGAGGTGTTGGAGGTACGCCACCACACAGCTGGGAAGAGGGGAACGAAACGTAAAACTTTCCAGAGACAACGCCCACTGTTCCTTGGTTATGGAACGCGGCCACGGGGGTGGATCACCTTCAAGGTGGAGGCGTTTAAGGTGAGGTCGGGACATGCATGCCTCGACCACATTCCACTTGAAGGCCTTCGTTGTCGCGTAGAGACTGATGCTGCGAAGTTCTGGACATTGCTGGATCAGCCGAGCGACGCCGTTCAAGCCCCCCGGTAGACCCAAGTCATGTGAATAGGAGAAATGCGTCAGGCGAGATGCAGATCTCTTTTCGACTGTCACAAGAAAATCGTCGAGGAGGTCAGTCAGAAGGTTTTCGCCGCGGATGCTGCACAAAGTCTCTGTCAGCAGGTGGGAGAACTGAGAGGGCTTTGGGATCCCATAGGCCGATGTTTTAGAGCTCTTGAATGTGATGTTGCGTAAGATGGGGAATAGCTTAGATGTATTTTTAAGGTCCATGAGGTCTGGGCAAAGATGATCGAGGGCAGTCAAGTCGATCCTGATGTCGATGATGAACTGGCCATACTCTTTTACTCGGATAAGGTCTTCAGGTTGAACCTCGCGCAGCAAGTTCTAAAAGAACCGCTCAACTCAATCATAGTAGGGTACATCGAATGGAGGCGCACATACCACGCACCACCCGCCAGGCTCCTTACGGATCAATTTCACTAATTCATCACCCAGGAGATGGACAATATACTCGAAATCGACCTCTTTCCCCCAAACTAAGGGCATAGCCACGTTAAAGACGTCATGGCAAGTTCTGCCCGCTCGGCTCTGGTCTGGACGATCAAGATGTCCCAAGATGTGGGACAACAGTTCGTATATCGCGAATGTGCGAGAGCAACTGGCAATAAGGAGAGTATGAGCTACCAATCTAGGCACAAATAAACAGTCGCGGGCTCCTCGCCTGCATTCAGCTGGTGAGTCCTTAAGCAGAGGCATGGTTAGGGGGCCGTCAAGATTAAGAGATATAACCGTGCGATACCCCGAGTTCGCCCTCCTTTATAGATTGTCGAGTGTCACCTTTGATCGCTCCCGAGCTCGCCATGCTTCGCCAGTGATACAGATACTGGGCCTACGTCAACTACGAACCTGAGCTAGAGGGGACAGTGATTCGCCTGTTTTGGATCAACTCAATCTCCAACTTGATGGCGGCGTTGTTAACTGTGACACAGGACCAAGTCCATTTGCTACCGCAGAATGTAGCCCTTTCAACTTAATAACACAAAATTGGTGGCTCCAGGACCAGCTAGAGGCTGGATGATAGGGTGTACCTGTGATACGGCGTCCGTAAAGTCGATAAGCGCAGCGCGGTACCGCACATGCCGCTAGAAGTGATTACTCGTGGCGGTCGAGGATGTAGCAATGATGAAGTACGCAACTGAATCAATGAAAGTACTAAGGCCGAGCCGGATTTAACGCGAGTAGACGACTAGCCCGCTGCTCTCATACCTCCGCGATACCTTGGAATTGCAATGGAAAACCGTCGGCCTCGCTCAAGTAGCCACGGCTCTTTCAAGGCAACGCCTAACTTTCTAGATGGAAGATCCATTATCCTTTGCTACACTGTAGTCCAAAGTCGTGCTCACTTGCTTAGAAGTCTGGGGCATCCGGGCATGCCCGAACTTCCTTAGTGATCGATTCAACAACGATTGGTAACCACTGCACGATACGCATTGACCATGTACAAGCTAGCCCTTCACAAGTCTCCACGACCTCATTGAAGAGATCTTTTGTTACACGAGCCAATCGTTCATTGTGGTCTACTTCAAATGAGTCCACCTTTTCTGAACCTTTCAAAGACAGCGTCACCACTGCTGGCCCCGATCTGCCTACCCAGCCCCTATCGACCGAGCGGCCTGAGAGCGAGATGATTATTCGTGTCCACCACGCCCTGCGGACTCTGCTGATAACCGCCTAAAATCCCCAAGTTTGATGGGTTGTCCAGGGAACGACAATCTGGCAGGATAACAGACGGTCTCGCGGCAGAAAGCCAGGATACTGTTGGTCTTTGTCAATCTTGCCGATGGCACGGAGAAAGTGATAGGATTCCTTCTATGGTTCCAGCACGACGCAGCAGATGATCATTCTCTGCAATGCCGAACCATATAGCAGGACCTCCGAAGCATTATAAGTCTTTGAACCAATGCTTAGTTGTGCAGTGAAAAGCGATGGTGGATCAGCTCGAGTGATCAAGGAAATATCGTGAAGGGACTCAAATGCGTGGTGGTCCCTGCCAGTACATGTCACGCGCTCAGATTATTATTATGCTATGATTTAGCTACGTTGGATGAACTCAGTACGCCTTTCTCCCAATGTCTGTTCCCTTTGGATCGTAAGACACTTGACTACCCCTTTCCAGGATGCCCTCTGTTCATGAAAGATCATTTTAACTTCCAGGTCGATCCATTGTGTATTCGGGTTGAGCTTGGCCGTCGCCATGGGCCAACTCACTGAACAAGACCGTCACCCCCTCCACAGACATATTCCCAACCGCTCCAGCGTGTCGCGTGTCAGGAATCTCACTGGCTTCAAAACTTATGCTAAGCGACTGAAGCTCTGCGCAGAATCGTGTCAGGCTCCTTAGACCGTGCATGGTTGGGAGCGACGTGTAGCCAATGTCGTACGAGCCCACTCTTAACCCCTCGAGAAATGGCCGCGCCTGGGCCAGTTGCAATAGGGTTTCGTCGTTTACCGGAAATACCGTACTCCCAAGGAGACGCGGCCCATGTACGGCATAGACATTGAAGCTTCGCATCTGGCGGCAGGCAAGGCACGGTTGACAATCCCCCCATACTCCATCCGATCCCCACGTTCCACAACCATTCAGCATGACGGACTGTAGGTTGGTAAATCGATTGACGCGTAGGAAAGGTCGATGCGGAATAGAAGCTATATAACGAATCTCGAGGTTCGCCAGGACGTTCAAATCGAGGTGTTGCCAAACTGTCAGGAAGTAGGGAATGAAACGTGAGACTCTCTAGAGATGCCGTCCACTGCTCTTCAGTTTCAGAACATAACCACGGGAATAGATTGCCTTCAGGGCGAAGGTGTTTTAGATGAGGCCGGGACAGGCATGCCTCGACTACGTTCCACTTGAAGGCCAGCCCACTTGGGTAAAGACAGACACTGCGACGTCCTCCAACCCCTCCGGTAGACCTGAGTAATCTTGAGTGGGCGAAATGTGCCAGACGAGATGCAGATTTCCTTGCAACTGCCACAAGAAAGTCGTCAAGCTCGTCTGCACCCAAATCATCACCGCTTATGCTGCGTGCAGTCTCTGTCAACAGATGGGAGAACTGAGAAGGTATTGAACACCCGCCGACCAATGCGAAGGTTTTGAACTTGACGATGGGTAAAATGGGGAATAGTCGGGATGTATTCTTTGATCAGGCACTGATGATTGGGGCTTGTCAAGTCGATAACGATGTCGCTGATGAAGTGGCCATACTCCTTGACTCACATGAGGTCTTCGGGTTGAACCTTACGCAACAAGTTCCGAAGGACCGCTCAATGATAGTAGAAACGCAGTAGGCGTACCATATGCCCAGGCCCGCGGTACCGGTCCAATTTCACTAACCCATCGCCCATGAGCTAGATGATATACCCGAAATCAACCCCCTTTTCCCAAAATAAGCACATGGTCGCGTGAAAGAAGCCATGGCAAGCTCTACCCGCTCGGCTCTGGTCCGGACGATCGGGTTGTCCTAAGGTATGGGATAAGAGTTCTTGTACCGCGAAGGTGCGAGAGCAACTGTGGAGGATGAGGATGAGCTGCCTGAGACACGGATAGGCAGTCGCATACTAGTCACCTAGAGTCAGCTACCGAGTCCATACGCAATGGTGATCCTAGTGTGATCAAGATCAATTGTAAGGGACACAACCATGTGAAAGACTAACAAGGGCCAGGTGATCTACGACGGGCATTTAAAAGACTGAGCCTGCCTGGAGCATATCTCCAAAGACTAAATGAGTTAGATGAGATTGGTCTAGCACAAGTTCGAAGCTGACCTAATTCAAGACTTGGATGCCGTGCTCGACGAGGGTCTTGGTCATTCAGCTAGATACCCCGAACCTGTTCCTAGTCTCAATCGCCGATCGTCTGACTTACAAACTCAATTAATATCATATGAGCTAGTTGATTTGGCCTAAGATTAATGGTCGTGGGCGAGTGTTACGATAACAGGTGGTCATGCACTACGTTTTCAGCAGAGTTTAACTCCATTAGATGCTCGTCAGTGATCCCTAAGATAAATGATCTAAGACACGTGGCTAAGACTCGATTGTCTCCATTAGACTACCCAGATTTGATTAAACAAAGCTAGTGGCCGCAAACACTTTTACATACTGCTGTTCGTACCTGTTGCCGTGGCGGTCACAATCAAGAGGAGTGAAAGAATGTGGAATGCTATAGTATTGCACAGCACGGAACTGCAATAGAAGAGAGTTTTTTGTCTCTAAGCGGATGTGGGATTCCATGACTGCTCTCGTGCCTCCACCTATACTCACTTCTGGAGCTGTAAGCCAAGGTAAGTGATGCCGTAAGTCACCAGAGACGCGCGTCGCTTGCCCCACATTGCGAACCATAGAGTTAGAAGCTTAATGGAAGATATACTATCCATGCTAGACTGCAGCCCGAAGGCGTGCTTGAGTGAGTCCAGGGCATTCGGGCATGCCCGACCATGCTCGGCGATCGATTCAACGATGGGAACCCGTAACGAAATCTTCCTGTGGCCACTGCGCTATAGATATGGCTCTTTTAATTACTTATATACAAACTTGCCGTGCTTATTTGCCATAGTCTCTTCCGTTGGCACTTTATTTGAAATCACGTGACCCGAGATGATCTATGAACTTTCGGTCATCTCGCCGAATGTACTGAGGGGGGGGCTCCCGATGAGAACATTCGTAACGTGTCAATGTTAATGATGCTTGCAATCATCGGTGATGCCTTCACGATATCTGCCTATAAAGGGTAAATAGAGGTACGACTATCCCAAAATCATCACCTCAGCCTCATATCCTCCCATATCATTCACCGTCCCGCCCTAACCAATTATTCCCATGGCCG